>BQNB010035727.1:0-50657 GCA_026074375.1 Tanacetum coccineum | reverse complement strand
TACCCAGCAAGACCTAAAAATTGATGAATCTCCGTTGGTGACTTAGGAGATGCCCAATCTTTAATGGATTTGATCTTGGGAGGATCCACGTGAATGCCTTTACTATCAATCACGTGACTTAGGAACTGTACTTTAGGAATCCAAAAATCACACTTGGAAAACATGGCATACAACTCCTCCTTCTTAAGCAACTCTAAGATTAGCTTAAGGTGTTATTCCCCATTCTTCGAATATATCAGAATATCGTCAATGAATACAATTACGAATTTATCCAGATATGGTTTGCACACCCGATTCATAAGGTCCATGAATATGGCAGGTGCGTTCGTCAAACCAAATGGCATAACTTGAAATTCATAATGGCCGTAACGAGTTCTGAAAGCGGTCTTTGGAATGTCTTCTTCTCGAACCCTCAGTTGGTGATAACCTGACCTTAGGTCGATCTTCGAGTAGACACTCGACCCTTGAAGCTGATCAAATAGATCGTCAATTCTTGGAAGTGGATAACGGTTCTTCACCGTTAGTTTATTCAATTCCCGGTAATCAATGCACATCCGGAATGATCCGTCTTTCTTCTTGACAAACAAGACCGGAGCTCCCCAGGGTGAGGAACTGGGTCTTATAAAGCCTTTGTCAGATAACTCTTGCAGTTGCTCTGACAACTCTTTCATTTCGGAAGGCGCCAATCGATAAGGTGCCCGTGCTACAGGTGCAGCACCAGGTACCAAATCAATTTGAAACTCCACTTGTCGAGTTGGAGGAAGACCCGGCAAGTCCTCAGGAAATACATCGGGAAAATCTCGGACAATGGGTACATCCTCAAGTCGCTTCTCCTCCGACTTGTCTTCCGCCTTTTTCGTAGTAACATGTGCCAAAAAGATAGGACATCCTTTTAGCAAATATTTCTGAGTTTTGGTGCACGAGATGATGTTCAATCGTGTCTCATTTCCCCGGTTACTCCCGTCACCATGAACGATTAGAGTTTCATTTCCCCAGGGGATGCGAACAATCTTCTCGGCACACACAATGATCGCTTGGTACTTCGCCAACCAATCCATACCAATTATAGCATCGAAGCTACCAAGTTCTACGGGCATTAAATTTATGTTGAATGGGTGGTTCAGGAGATTTAATGTACAACCCCTAAGAATAGTGTTCAACCCAATTATTCTTCCGTCGGCTAGTTCAACATCATAATAGTGATCCAAGGTAGATGGTGTGATGTCAATTTGGGAACTAAATGCAGTGGACACAAAACTCCTATCGGCACCAGTATCAAATAAGATAGAAGCATAGCGGTTGTTGAGAAGGAACGTACCCGTCACGACATTGGAATCTGGGTTTGTCCCCGCATGCCCTACTACATACACCTTCGCTGGAGCATTGGCATTTCTAACCTGATTACCACGGTTGTTGTTGTTGTTCTTCAGCTTCGGACAGTCCGTCTTGAAGTGTCCCCGAACTCCACACTCGAAGCAAGTAGGCCCTTGACCTGTCCCATTTCCTCTTTGGTTACTACCCGGATTAACACTTGCAGAACTTCTACAATTACGTCACGTGCAAAATGGCCAAATTTGTTGCATTTGTGACATTTTGGAGCACACGGAGCGTCGTAGTGATAGTTTCATTTATCGCATAGGGGTGTAGATCTCCCATATGGCTTCTTTTCACCAGTCCTTGCAGTATAAGCCCTGCCAGTGTTCTGCCTCTTGTTCTGTTGTTGTTGGTTTTGATTGTTTTGGGAAGTGTGTTTAAACTTCCTTTTGTTCTCAACCTGTCTTTCAGCAATGGTGCTGACTTTCTTATCCATTAGTTCAGTAGCCATTTCAACAACCTCTGCAGGTTTTTCGCGTTGATCTACAAAATTTCATGGATCATGTCTGAGCAATCTGCCAAGCTATACCTTTCAATCTTTCTAGACTCCTCGAGGAAACATCCAAACACCACATCAGTGCTAGTTTCCTGGAAACATTGGTTGTAACCTTATCACCATCAGTACCCTTCACTTTCAAATTCAATATTCAGACCTCGAGCTTTTTCATCTCTTCCTTGACAGGTACTTGTCAGTCATTTTCGTGTTCACATATCTGCCCAAGTCATTGCATAATGCAGACATCATGACTAACAGTTATAACATGGAATTCCACCATGTTAGAGCGACCTGCTAGAAGAGTAACAAGTGGAACACTTAATCAGAATTCCCATCAGAGCAGTTGCTTATGCGGAAAACAATCTCCATCCTTTATCAAACCATTGAGTTAATTCCAACTAACTGTTCCCTCATGCCTTTGAAATATAAGGTTTGCACTTCATAAATCATGTAATTGCATTCTCGGATAATGCTTTATCATCCATCTGCCACCTTTCAGAAGTTGGCTGTCTATCGCCATTTCCTGTTATTCATCACGTGCTCCCAAATCTGCAGTGACACCTTGGTCAACTCAAATCCTGAAGTTGGCATTATTTGACCGATGTGGTGGTGGTTGATGTTAGGGTGGCTTGTGGTTGTTGTGACCGGTGTAGACCTTATGGCCGTTTTGTGCCATTTTCATCAATCACAAAAAATACAATACCCGTAGAATTTCATAAAATCACATAATCATGAACATGACATAATACATGAATAAATAAAGTGAATCACATCACAAAGTGTAAATATACAACTGAATTGTACTCACCAATGATATAACCAAAATCGCCATCATTACATAACAAATTCGATTACAGACGTGACATAAAACAACATTCCATATAAAAAGAAAATATACATGAATGTGTTCCTACAACATGATCATAACGATTGTTACAAAAAAACATAACACAAAAAAACCTAAAGCCTTACTAGCCGGGATTAAACTCGTAATACTTAGTAGGCTATATACAAAATGACTACCAATAACAATGATATCTAATCTATATACTGCTACCAGCCTCCTCTACACTCAGGCTGAGCAGGACCTCCAACATGGGGGGGGGGTGGGGGGGGTTTTGGGGGGTCCTACTGTCCCTTGTAGTGCAGTAACCTGTCCCCTGTATGGTTGTCACTTTTCCCTGTATGGTGGTCACCTGTCCCTAGTAATGACTTGCATCACGTCATTGACCTGTATAAGATGCTGCTGTCGGGTACGATCAGCTGTCCTCAACTCTCTCATCTCTGCAGATCTCCTATGTCAGCCTTCAAGCACTCTAAGTCCATAGCCTGTCTCCTGCGATCAGTATCTTGCAACTCTCTAATATCTGACATCTGACCCAATACGATAGTGCGCAGTGACATAACCCCTACGCGGGTAAGATCACTTGCATCCATCGATCGCCTCCAAGCCTCTCGAGACAATCTAGCCTCTGTCTCAATCTGATGATGTGTATATGCATGTGCTCGTCTGTCTCTAAACAACATATTGAGCCGACCAGCCAATAGCTGTCTCTGACTCTGCTCATCGTCTAACCTCGTATAAATCTCATTCGTGTCTTCCTCTAACCTAGTCCTCAAATGCTGTGTCATATTCAACTCCAGACTCCGTGCAGTACTAACTGTTCCCCCCCTGCAGGGTCGCAACTATCAACATCCCACCGAGTCGGTGAATCGCATAACCAACCTCTCTCTCTTTCGTATCACGCCTGATCTCCTATCTATGAGTACTACAAAGACATAGTCTGCCCTATCAGACCTCTAGCCGTCTAGCACAGCAGCATCAAGATGAGCTCTCTCTATTTAACCTCGGTTATCAAGGACCAAGAGCTATACCTAACAACTTTCGAGGATGGTATAGGTAACCTCGGGTCTGTCCTCCCACGACTAGCAAAGGGTAGTAGAAATGTTGTGGATGAATATATGAAACTAGTATGTGAAAGGTGGTGGTATCCCTAATGATGGTGCATCTGATCTGGTGGGGGAGAGTATGAAGGGTGGTGGTAATGGTAGAGAATGGGAAGTAGATGCGGCCTCAGCTCTCATCCGGATCATAGCAGCTCGATAGCTCATTGAACAAATGGGGCTAGGAGGTGGTGGCTAGAGATAACACAGGTGAGGTGTGGTGATAGTGTAGTGGATGGAGAAGGTATTTGGTGAATTGGTTTAAGACAAGGGGAGAGTAGTGATGATGGTTTGAATTAGATAAATCGATGAAGTCTAGCAATCACCACTGCATCACTACAGACTGGTGTAGGTACGTAGTCTTGAATAGAAATCCTGAGTTGTCACACGATATTCAGGGTGTGGTGGTGGTGTTGCCGCAGACTCATCAGTCTCGAACGGCTCTGTCTCCTCCGCAGATGGGGCCTGATCAGCAAACTAGTAAAGCAACAACTACATAGTCGGCTAATCTGGGTGCTCCTCCTCCTCCCTCCTCATACATCTGCCTCGATTGTCCATATCATCATCCACCACATCCTCCTAATGACCCCTCCTTGTCATCGCCGCCATCTCCTCCATCGGCATGGGGGGGGTGGGGCGGGGGTGGGGAGTAATTGACGTAGGAACCCTCCTCGGGGTCCTCATCGTCATCCTCCTCCGGGTCAGCCTCAGGATCGGACTCCGAGGGACAAAGTCATGTGACGCGCATGGGTAAGGCATCCCAGCATATGGTTTTACCTCAACAACGAATCTCATCATCAGCATGCCTCTGTGCCATAGAACATAATCTGGCAAAGGTGTGCCGTGCTCAGTCCACCCCCATCAGGGCCAGACACGTAAATCTGGAGAGGGTGGGTACTGAAAGGCAGGAACCTCCAGCGTAAGGGTCCTCTAATCACAGGGCAGCTCAAGGTACACATGACATCCGGCGCTCATGAATCCTATGTCAGATAAATCTTCAAATGGGCAGAAAACCCTCCGTGTATTTAACCCCCAATTCAACCCGAAACTGACAGACTGAAATCTAAAATTCAAATAGCTATAATAGTATTTAATATAAGACTCTTATAGTAATAATACATTTATATCATAACATAGTATATCAATTATGAATGCATCTAGTCCAACCACTAATGCAACAAGTGTGATTCATGGAATGTATGCACATATGTATTCCCGTGTAAAGCCCCTTTGTAGAATTCGATGTTTTTGAAAACGGTATAGTCTAGCATAAACATTTGACTTGGTTCTCTATATCATTGGCTCTTGATACCAATCTTTAACACCCCTAAATTTGGGTCGCAGCGGAATAAGGGTCCGGTGCCGTGTTACCTTCTCATATCAAATACACAATATATCTATAGAAGCGACCAAAAAGTCTTTTAAAACTGATACAATGATTTAACAAATATTTATACAAATAGCCCGAAGCTTTAACATTTTATGTTCCTTGTTATTAATTTACTAGGATAACTGTGTATCACACACATGAGTTTCCCAAAACATAATACAACCATATCTTTAGCATGACATCCCAAACAAAATCACCAATGTATCCTTGGCACCTTATGCTTACTGATCTCCTGAAAAACATTGCTTTAAATCGTCAACAATAATGTTGGTTGAAATTCATAGGTTGAATAAATCATATAAATTGGTAGACCACAATATTTCCCAAGTGTATGATAATGCAACAGATGCATACATCATATAAATGTAATTACGTTGCCCTAAGCTCATGACACTGAAGCTCGACATAAATGAATACCATATAAATGGCCTACATTAGCCCCGGTTGATGCTCTAGAACCGCCAACATTCCCTATTTCGACATGGTTATACTTTTCGTTTGCCCAGATGATAGCTTATCACACCAAACAGGATGTCAATCCCAATAGATCTTTTATAACATGGCCAACTGGCTAACAATTTTTTGAAGCCTGTTAAAAATAGAGTCAAGTGACTCTGTGCTTGGAGCATTGAAGTTCTCACACATCTGCTTTAGAAGTGTCTTTTGAGTCTTCCTTGTGGTATCATTACCACCAAATCTTGTTTGTATGGCATCAAACAGAGTCTTGGCACCCTTGTATTGATTGAATGTCAGTTGATGTTCATTGGGAAATGCCATCAGCAACATACTTTTTTGCTTTTACATCATTCTTCTTTTGCCCCTTCTCTTCAGTAGTAACAAGACCTGATATCATTGAAGTAGAAGTACCATCAGCATTTGATGTTGTTCGTGCTGTTGGTTTGAACGAGTTGCTATTCTCTATGAAATCCCATAGAGCATAGTCTTGAACTTGAAAGTATTGCTCTATTCTTAGTCTCCACATCTCATATTCACCTTGTTTAAGAATGGGCAACTTTATAGTAGCATTGGTTTGGGCAGTTTCTAGATCCATCTCTTTGTGTGAATAAAGAGTTCTTCTTGTTTGTTTCTTCTAGATCAAAGTTTCAGAACACAAGCTCTGATACCATTTGTTGTTTCCAACTCAAGATCTATTCTTTAGCTTGTAAAGATTATGTTACTTTGGATAAATCCAAAACAACAATGTTAGAAACTTTTTAAATACTAAAGAGTATGCGGAATCTACTCTTTAATATTTAGAAGAAATATCAATAAAACAGTAATCTTGAATGAACAATGATATAACCAAAAAGCTTCAATATTATTATGATGAATAATACGAGTACTTTATCTAGTACTAGGGTTTACAACCTTGAAGCTATGCATGCAACTCTATTAATGAGATTACAATAACCAAAACCTAGGATCTCCTTTTATACACCAAGGAGTCCTTTACAAGATAACTACAAATCTTTGAAGATACTCAAGATCTTCTATAATTCTAATCATATACATATCTTTCTAACTTTATAAGATATACACTTTGAATAAGTCCATACATATCTCTTCACACGTCTTTATCTTCATGCAGTCATTATCTTCTTCTGGCAGTCTTAAGTCTTCAGCAGTATTAAGATCTCTTCAGCAGTATTAAGTTAGTACTAGCAGTACTAACTTTTACACTAGCAGTACTAATCAGTTAGTACTGGTAGTTATAATCTGAGCAGTACAAACTTTTAGGCTTGACAGTACTAAGTGTAAAGACTTTTAATTCCTAACAATCCTCCCCTAAACTTGTGATTGACCTCCAAATCATCAAGTTTCTTGAATTAAAACTTTTGGCTCTGAGAGGATTCTTTCAAACACTTCAATGCCTTGGTCTGTTTGCTAGTATGAAGATTTTCCTTAAAAGCTCATCTGCCATCTCTGAATGTTGATCCACTTGCAGCTTGTTAACCAACATCAACATTGGAAGTCCTCTTCCTTGATAATCTTCTCACTAGCATAAATATATCCAATTCCTTTCTCTGTGAGACACTGATGAACACCACATTTATCATATAACCCTCTCATGTTTAGAGTGAGGTGGATCATGCATATATCTCTGAAGTTCCAAAAGGTCATCAGTATCAGGTTCAAACAACCTCTTCAATTCAACCCATAATGCTCTTTCTTTGTCATCAGTAGGTTCTGTTGAACTGAATCTTTCTCTAACCAAATCCAAAGTTTCACTAGATCATCTCTATCAAAATTCTTTAGCATATCTTCAAAGAAATGATATACCTTTGTAGTATCACGACCAATCTGATGATTTTCTAGTATTTTTCTTGAAATCTTTAGTGGTAAACCTCCCAGCCAATGATGGGTTATTTGGTTTGTAGCTTCAACATTCATCCCTTATTCTGAAACTATGATCATTAACTGTTGTAGTTGTTCTTGAGACAATTCATCTGATTCTTTATCTTTTGATTCTTCAGCTGGTTCTGATCCTTCTCCTATCTTTTGTCTCTTTGAACTTTCTTCACCAAGTTCTTCTTCTGCCTTCTCCTTTGAACTTCCAGCAACAACTTTTAGTACTGTATCCTCACTGTTCCATTGGAGTAAAAGATGTTACCCTAGTTCACTGTTGCTTCAAATAAACGTTTGAATTTCATCAAAATAGGTATCCTCTCAACTGATGTAGTGTATGACTTCCCATATGCTTGATTTATAGTTACACATAGAAAGACCTTTGTTGAGCCAGGTGAAGGTCTGTTCCCTCCATTGTTTAGCTCTTTTTGGCAAATTGTCTCTTTCTTTCATTTATAAGCTCTACAAGCAATTTTGCTTTGTCAGCTTTAGAGTATCCTTCTCCTTCTTGTGCTTGTAACCTATGAGCTAGCTCTTCATCAACTTCAATTTGAGCTTGCATGTTATCCTATTCTTCATGTTTGAAGGTACTTGCTTCTTTATGAACACTGGCAATCATTTGCCTCTCTTCTTCATCAAATTATTCTTGTAATCTTTGAGCTTCTTCAAACCCAAGCCTTTCTTGTTCTTGCTGTATTTTAGTCTTGGTCTGTGTAGGCTCAGATTCCTCCACTATAGCTTTACCCTTGTCTTTTCTCTTTGCTGCACTTCTTCTGATGTATACTAAACTTTCAGCAGCAGTACTAACTTCTGCACCAGCAGTATAAACCTCTTCAGGAGTAGTAAACTCAAAATTAGGTTCCAAATCATACTCTTGCCTCCCCTGAGTCTGTGCATCATGATGAATCATCTGTTGTACCAAGGAAATATCAGGGTCTTCATCAATTTCAGCAATTTTCCTCCCCTGATTGAAAGAATCCTCTTCCTCATCATCAGATACAACAAATTGAGCTCTTCTTCTAGCTTTGCTGGACTTGATAGTTTTCTCTAAAGTCTTGACCTTTTTGATAAGTTTGGTAAAAGCAGCACCATAGGTTTTCTTTGTCTGCTTCAAGTCATTCTCCAAAACTGCAACTCTATCTGACAATTTTGTAACCAATTCCATCAATTCATTTGGTTACATTCTGCCCTCATCACTTCCAAGTGTGTGAACTCTTGAGAGAGATGAATCATGAGGCATGGTAGGGGTCTTATGTATGTTACCACTGCCCTGTCCTACTTCTAATCTAGAGACAGTAGTGGCAGCCCCTCCATGTCTGTCATCCACACCTACAGATGTAGCCTCATCTGCTACATGGGTCTGAGTAGGAGAACTAGGCTGAGGAACCTCAGTTTCCTGTTTGATAAAATCCCTAAGTGTTGGTAAATGATGTGGTTGTGTGGTTGATAGAGCAACTATGGGTGTGTGATGGGACTCAACTAGGACTGTTGATCCTTCACCCTATAATATCTAACCCTGAACAAGCATTGTTTGAAACAATGGAGTGTCCACCCCAGTATATCTCTTTGAATCCCTCTTCATATTGCTAAATAGTTTTTGGGTAATGGAAGGAGCAATATAGGTTCTTTGGTGAGGTAGAAGTAGATTCTTTTGCTTGTTCAAAAAGTTTTGTATAAATCTTGGATACATAAAAAATTTAGACTTACTTTCCAGGTTTTTCACCATGCCATCAAAAATCAATTTGGAAAAATTAAATGTTCTGTTTGTTGCCAAGCAAATGATAGCAGTTACTATATTGCTACTAAATTGTTCCCAAGCAGTTTTCTTGGAAATTAATAAGTGAAGGATGGTATGAATAAAAAATTTCCACTAAGGGGAGAAATGTCCCTTTTGAAATGTTAATTTATCAGAGTTGGACACATACCCCATTAGAGCAAGTTGCATAAAAATATCTATAGTAGGCAAAGTGCTAATACCATCAGAATCTTCTAATTTGAGATGTCTTCTAATAGATGCCTCAGAAACAACCTTGACTTTCCCATTTATTGTTGTAGTGATTTCTATGTCTCCATTCTCAAGTGTGCTAGCAGAAGCCGTTTGCCAAAACTATTCTATGAGAGAAACATAGATAGTGGGATTTTCAATGAGAGCATACATAATGTGACATGTATTTAGAAAATCCACTATCTGATGAAAACCTTCACTTCCTTCAGACTTTTGTAAGTAAGCAACCATGTTGTGCTTATCACAGAAATCCAAATTTGCCATTTGATGAAGAGAAGTTAGATTAGGGTTCTGGGATTTGTTTGTATATGAGAGTGTGTGAGCTTGGCAAAGTTAATTGAGATTATGTATAGAGCACTTAGGGTTTTGATTTAACCGACTGAATGAAATTTGTTCTTATCTTGAAGAAAGCTTATGATTTTGTTGAAATGGGAGTATGATCAGAGATTCATAGAAAGTCTGACATTGCCAAATTAGTTCGGCGAACCTATAGGCTTAGTAGTTGGCGGAAATTTTGCAACGGCTATATTTAATTAAGGAAATTCTATTATGCCTCAAACAGTACTAACGGTCACCCACCAGTACTAATTTTAGCCTAGCAGTACTAACTTTAAGCCCAACCGTATTAACTTTACCTAGCAGTATTAAGATATGACTGGCAGTACTAACTTAATACTGGCAGTGTTAAGTTTATACCAAGCAGTATCAACTCCAATTATGTTCCAACAAGCATTGCCACCATAAATTTAGATTCACACAATCTCTTTTTCTGTTTTTCATCTCATTAAATCTCTCAATTCTTTTTATCACCAATTCACTCTTTCTGTTTTTATCACATAATTCTCTTTCTGTTTTTTAGCTCACTATATCTCTCTTTTCTTTTTCTCACCAGTTCAGACAGTTTTATACAATGTTCCATCAATGCCATTAGTTTCATACTGTCCTACCCACTTCTAAGTGTGTTATCTCTTGAGAGAGGTGGATCATTAGACTATTTAGATGTAGTCTCAAACCTAGTTTGAGCATCTACACCCCCCAATATGGTATCTTGGCACCTGGGACCACTACCTGAACTAGTTCTCTAAGGACTTGGCTCATTAATTGTTGCCATGGATTAAGTCCTCTTGTTATTACCACTGTCTTGCTTTGCTTCTAAGCTAGAAGCAGTAGTGGCAGCCCTTTCCATTCTGTCACCCAACTCCTTATGGACAGCCTCATCACCAACCTTTTCAGGGGGACCACTAGACTGAGGTATCTTTGTGTCCTGACCTTTTTTGATTTGCCTAGTTGTTTGACACATCACACACCTTTGTTTGATGTTACATGTCCTTCCATTCATTCTTGACTGCATGTTGACATTATTAGCCTCCCCTTAATTAAATACCAGATACTTAATATGCCTAGCCTGCAAATATTAGTCCAAAACCAAGAATACACAATCCAAAGTATTTTCTTGTTTAACAGTATTAATTATGACTAACAGTTTTAACTAGTAGTCTTAAGTATAACTAGCAATACTAATTATACTTAGCAATACTAATTGACAAAACTAACAGTACTAATCCTGTACAAACATTACAAAGACACAAAGAGATTAAAATTCTAAGGATTTAGCATTCCAATACTTGCAACCAAGTACTGAAACCTTCCAACATCTAAACCATTTATAAGTAAGTCTGCAAAATTGTGATCTGTGTAGATTTTAACCACTTTAATTAACTTTTTATGATAGCAGTCTCTTATAAAATGATATCTAATCTCAATGTGTTTTGTTTTAGTATGTTAAACAGGATTCTTAACAATACAGTATAAACAGTTATTGCCATTTTAATCATTGGTGTGCTTAAAATTAGTACCCTGATTCTAGCTGTTTGAGGGGGGTGCTGGATCGAGGGAGTACTGTGCCCACACAGGACGAGCAGTCAGCCGTATGGGAGGGTTGCGCAGGGAGTCAGGTAGGGAGGAGGTGGGGGGGGGGTGGCAACCACAGTTTGTTTCTTGCACTGCCATGATATCAATCTGCACCCTAGGAACTGACAACCTCCTGTTGTTGATTTCCTATCTAAGCTTGCTCCAGCATAGTCACTATCAGAATATGCCACCAGATAAAAGGGAGAATTTCTAGGATACCAAAGTCCCAATTTAGTTTGGCCTTTTAGATACCTAAAAATCCTTTTCACAACATGTGATTGTGAAAATTTAGGTGTAACTTAGAATCTGGCACATGCACATACTGCAAACATAATGTATGGTCTAGATGATGTAAGATACATCAATGATCTAGTCATTGATCTGTAGAGATGAACATCAACATCATCACCATCTGAGTCCTTGATCAATAGCTTTTCTGTATCCATTGGGGTGCTAGCTGTCCTGACATCTGTGAAACCAAACTTCCTTAATATCTCAACTACATATGTATCCTGACTGATAAATATCCCATCTTCTCTTTACTTTACTTGCAAACCTAAGAAGAAATTAAGTTCTCCCATAGAACTCGTCTAAAACTTGTCATGCATTAGTTTTTCAAATTCAGTACACAACTCCTTGTTTATAGAGCCAAAGATAATGTCATCAACATAGACCTGTACAAGCAAAATATCTCCTTTTTTTGCCTTCTTGACAAATAAGTGTATGATTTTCTAATCTTTCCTCTGGAAACCTAATTGTTCAATAAATCTTGGCCAAGGTTTCATACCATGCTCATGCGAGAATGATGCAAACCATACATCCTTTCCATGCACCTTTGTAAACTTGTCAGGATAGTCCAGATCTTTCAAAGTCATAGAGGTTGACACACATATACCTCCTCTTCAATTGTACCATAAAGGAAAGCACTCTTCACATCCATCTGATATACCATGAAGCCCATAAATGAAGCATAAGCTAAGAACAACCTTATTGCCTTAATTCTAGCCACAGGAGCAAAAACTTCATCATAATCTATACCTTCTTCTTGAGTATATCCCTAGGCAACTAGCCTTGCTTTGGTCCTTGTTACTATGCCTCTCTCATCTTTCTTATTTTTGAATATCCATTTTATTTTTTGTACAATAGCAACTCTTACCTTTAGGCAAATCCACTAGTATCCAAACCTTTTGTAGTTTAAACTGTAAAAGCTCCTCTTGCATTGCTTATACCCAAGCTGGATCACTTTAGAGCTTTGGCAATTAATTTTGGTTCTTCCTGGGATAGGAAACAAGAAAACAGATAAGTATGAAGGTCTTCATGAATTTTCCATTCATAAACAGCACTAATGAACCCATGTTCATTTGTATTCTTTATCATTCCCCTTGTTTGTACACTAGATTGTATATCACCAATCACATGATCAAGTGAATGATCTTTATGGATTCTTGTATTTGGAGTAATAGGAACTTGATATGAGGTAGTAAGGTTGCTCATATCCATTTCTGTTTCATCACCAAATAAATCAGCATGTGTGGCTTCAAGTGTAGCACTTATTCCCAAAGAAAACATGGCAGATACATTTTAAGAGCGATTTGACCTTGTAGTAATAACTGTTGCCTAACAGTATTAATATTTAGACTACTAGTTTTAAAATTTGCACTAGCAGTATTAATACTTGGCCCAACAATATTAATATTTGGAGGTAACTACTCTCGAGGTTTGCTCGAAGATCACTAATCAACTTGAGCTTTACTTACACCTTCATCATCCTTCGTTTTCACGATTAACTAGAAGGTTGTGGTTCATCATCACAAGAATTCTTGAAGTAGAATCAAAGCATTGAAACCATCTTTCCGATCATAATGTAGTCTTGGCTAACTTTAGTCTCCTTGCTAGTGTGACCTGCACCATTACTTTCTTCTGAACCAACAAAAATCATAGAGTTTTGTACCTGCTACAACTAGCACATAATTCATTGATTTTGTTAGACTATCAATATCAAACAACCACTTTGGACCAGCACCTGTAATAGTAGGTTTATTCTCCAAGAACCTAATGTTTAAGTTTTCTTCTACTTTCCTGGTTCTAATGTTGTATACTCTAAAAGCCTTACTAGTCAATGAGTATCCAACAAAGAAACCATCATCAGATTTTCCATCAAACTTGCCAAGATGATCTAAGGAATTAAGGATGGTAACATAACACCCAAATGGTCTCATGAAGCTTAGAGCAGGAGTTCTACCTCTAAACAATTCATAAGGGGTCTTGTTATGAGGATTAACTTTAATTACCCTATTCTGCACATACAAGCCAATATTAACTGCTTTCAGCGCCCAAAATGTAGTAGGTAACTTAGAGTCAGCTAACTTGGTTCTAGCAGCCTCAATTAGTGTCCTACTTCTCCTTTCAGCAACACCATTTTGCTAAGGAGTTCTAGCTATACTAAATTCCCTCTTAATGCCTTTCTTTTCACAAAACTCATTCATAACTCTATTCTTAAACTCTGTCCAGTGTACACATCTTATTTAATTTTTACTTTCTTATCAACTATAGTTTTTCAATCCTTAGTGTGATAAAGTTCTTAAGGATGCCACTATCTCTTCCTAAAGGCTAAACAGAAAACCCAAGTGAATCTGTCTATAATCATCAGTGACCACAACACAATATTTCTTATTCATTAAGCTGCTTACAAAAGTTGGACCAAACAAGTCCATATGCAACATGAATAAAGGCTGAGTAATAGAGTTCTAGATCTTGGACTTACAAGAGGCTTTGTGTTGCTTTCCCTTAAGGCAAGAAACACAAGTTTGATCATTTCAAAATGT
Source organism: Tanacetum coccineum (assembly GCA_026074375.1). Classification (NCBI taxonomy): domain Eukaryota; kingdom Viridiplantae; phylum Streptophyta; class Magnoliopsida; order Asterales; family Asteraceae; genus Tanacetum; species Tanacetum coccineum. Next base: position 36,366 of record BQNB010035727.1, on the reverse strand, counting down.
TTTGCAGGTAATCCCCCACAAGATTATCCTTAACCAGTTTATTTATAGTATTAAAGTTTATATGACTAAGCCTCCTATGCCATAGCATTGATTCATCAAGTGCGGCCTTTTCAACAAGACAGGTCAAGCTCTCTTTAGGAACAATATTTTTCATATCAACACTGTACATTGTTGTTCTTCTAGGAATACTATTAAGTAAAACCTGAACTTTCATCCGGTAACTTAAAATCAGGAGACAGTAACAAAACATGCAAGTGTCGAGTAAAAAGAAACACATTCTTTTTTTTTCACACATCTGTGACACTAAAAAGGTTAAACTGTAACTCCTTGACAAAGTACACATCCTCAAAATCAAGCTTACCAGTTTTAAGGTTCATTTGCTAGGAAATTCTTCCTCCTCTGGCTCCATCCCGCCAAAGGGTAACATATCCTCCATTAAAATTCCTTAAAGGGTGCTAGAGAATAGGACATGTTTCTTGTCATGTGCCTAGATCATCCACTATCAACATATCCTTGATCTTTATTTTGTGAATGACCCTGCACATAAAGATAAGGAAATTAGTTTCCTTTGGGGACCTAAGCCATCACTGACTTGGATCTGCCTCGTGCATCAATATAATTTTGTCTCTTAAAAGTAATTGATGAACTGTTAAATTTAGTAGGTCTCCAAACCCAACATGCTGAGGCCTTAACAGCATTAACCTAATTTGCCCTGACAGCATTAACTACTGCTGAAGTTGGCCTAGCAGTATTAACTACTTTTGGCTTAGCAGTATAAACTTTTTCCTTAGCAGTATTAAATTTTTGGTTAGAGTTTTTGTTAGTTAATGTTATTCTTGATTGATAGGGCCTCTTTACAGTTGATTGTGATAATTTTAAAAACATGAAATTGATCTAGCTCTATAAAGTGTAGTTTTGGGATGAGCAGTATTAACAGGCCTATCAGTATTAAGTGGTTTTAGGCCAGTTTTCATTAAAACTGCTCTAGGAGTCATGTTCCTATGAGAGTTAGGGTGAGTCTTTTCTTTAGCATAAACGTTATAATTTTACCCCTTGTTTAATTATTCTCATTTACCATCCCTTCCCTTTGATGGTAATTACAGTGAGCCTGCACATGGTCAAAGCTTCCACAAACATGCTTTATTATACATCACAAAATCACCTCCTAGCTGTTAGGATTTAAGATTATTCTAGTTTCTTTGATTCCCCCTAGGTTTTTGTGATATGTACATCTCTGCATACTTAACTGGTTTCCTACCTGGTTTTTCTTGTTGTTTAATAGATTCTATCTTAGTAGGAAAAATAGTTTGCTTCTCTTTTTCTAGTAGAAAAAATAGTTTGCGTCTCTTTCTCTGACACCAACTCCTCAACCAATGGGGTATCAAGAGTTTTCTTAACCTCATTATAGGTATCTACACAGACACTCTTACTGGCCTTAGGTCTATAGTCTTTAAACTCATGCTGTTGGAACTCCTCAAGACCAGAGTTGGACAAATCAATAGTTGGGGGTGCAAATAAGCCTATAAGTGGAGGTGGAACAGCATTATACCCCACACCTTTTCTACTATTATTAGATATTTGGCTCCCTATTAATTTGTCTAAGCATTTAGAAGCATTTTCAAACTTGTTAATTTTAATCTGATTACACTCTTTCTTTCTTAAGCTTCTCTATCTTACTTTTAAGAGCAATGATTTCTGAGTCTTTAAATGAGGCATCTCTTTTTAGAACAGCAATTTGATCACTAAACATAACCTCATTTTTCTTGTAAAATACAAGTTGTTCTTCTACAGATGTTAAACCTCTTTTATAAGTAGCTAGATTAAACTCAGATTTATTAAATTCTACTCTTAAATTATCAAGTTAAGTTTTAAGAGCTTCAAAGCTTTTAAGACAGGTGTTAGAGCAAGTTTTGTCATTGTATACCTCAGAGTCTGAGAAAGCCATAAGTGCCATGTTTGTAGTCACTTCCTCTTTTGCCATAAAGCTCCAATCAAAACTAGCTCCATCAATAGCCACCATTGCTTTGGAAGAAGTTTCTTCCACATTCACAGTCCTTCTTGAGATATCTTGGTTTCTGTTCCCATTATCATGAATCCTAGGCATGCTTTCTTGATTCCTAGGACTTTTGCATTCCCTTGCAAGACTTCTGCATTCCCTTGCAAAATGTCCCATTTTATGACAGTTGAAACATTCTACCTTGGACTTGTCATATCCTGCAGTATCACTTCCATTGATAGTGATCTTCTTCCCAGTTCTCTGGTAATACCTTCTTGCTCTCATACTTAGTAATGCCAATTGCCACTTCAAATCCATTTCTTCAAGATCATCTTCATGGATTTGTTCTAGGTCTTCATGAACAAGTTGAGACCCATTTGGTTGATTGGCCAGAAAAGCATAGACTGTGGCATCACTGAGGTTAGCAGTACTATCTTGAGTACTATAAGTACTAACTGAAGGGCTAGCAGTACTAACTTGAACATTAGCAGTATTAACTTCATTGATACTGCTAGGAGATGAAACAAAGGCCATATTCTGAGAGCTTGAGCTTGTGCTTGATGTTGCAGTTCTTTTGACCTCTTGTTCAACAATCTTAAAATTGTTGTAGAGATCATCAAAGCTCATTGAGTCAAGATCTGGTTTATTCCTCCAGACCACAACATGAGTGTTCCATTCAGAAGGCAGACTTCTCAAGAACTTTAAATTGAGATCTTCTTGAGAGATGTTTTCACCCAAGATGGCCAACTGGCTTACTATTTTCTGAAGCCTGTTAAAGATAGAGTCAAGTGACTCTGTGCTTGGAGCATTGAAGTTCTCATACATCTGCTTCAGAAGTGTCTTTTGTGTCTTCTTTGTGGCATCATTGCCACCAAATCTTGTTTGTATGGCATCAAACAAAGTCTTGGCATCCTTGTATTGATTAAATGTTAGTAGATGCTCATTTGGAAGTGCCATCAGCAACATACTTCTGGCTTTTACATCATTCTTCTTTTGGGTCTTCTCTTCAGTAGTAACAGCACCTGGTATCATTGAAGTAGAAGTACCATCAGCATTTGTTGTTGTTCGTGCTGTTGGTTTGAAAGAGTTGCCATTCTCTATGACATCCCATAGAGCATAGTCTTGAATTTGAAAGTATTGCTCTATTCTGAGTCTCCACATCTCATATTCACCTTGCTTGAGAAGTGGCAGTTTTGCAGCAGCATTGGTTTGTGTAGTTTCTAGATCCATCTCTTTTGTAAAAAGAGTTCTTCTTGATTGTTTCTTCTAGATCAAAGTTTCAGAACACAAGGCTCTGATACCACTTGTTGATCCCAACTAGATCTTGCAAACCTTGTAAAAAGGATTAGTTGTATTGAATAGATTCAAGACAACTATGCTAGAAACTTTGTTGATACTAAGAGTATGCGGAATCTACTCTTTAGTACTTAGAAGAATATCAATGTAATAGTAAACTGTGATGCAGTAGAATGAATGAACAATGAATATAACCAAAAAGCTTCAATATTATTATGATGAATAATACGAGTACTCTGTCTAGTACTAGGGTTTACAACCTTGAAGCTATAAATACAAAGAAAGACTGATTGATGTGTTATACTAAACCATAACCTAGGATCTCCTTTTATACACCAAGGAGTCCTTTACAAGATAACTACAAATCTTCTAAACTTCTATAAGATATCAACATATCTTCTAACTATAGGAATCTACATTGAATCATTCCCATACATATCACTTCACACATCTTTATCTTCTTCTGGCAGTTGTAATCTTCATGCAGCAGTACAAAGTCCTCCAACAGTATTAAGTTTAGTATTGGCAGTACTAACTTTCTTCTGACAGTACTAACCAGTTAATACTAGTAGTTATAATCTGAGCAGTACTAAGTTGATTCAGCAATATTAACTTTGTAGAGGCCCTTAATTCCCAACAGGAAACATAATTGTGGGTGTTAAAATGTTTGTGAAACGAACCGCAAATCAACTTATTAAAATTGAATTGGTCTTGAATTGAGTAATTAATATTAAAGCTTGTCTTTATAATTTTAGATCTTGACGAGGATCGAGAGTCTTAAGAACAATAGATTAGATCACCATCTAATTATCACAATCATTTGGGTCAAATTGTTTAACACAATCTTGAAAATTGGATTATCCAAACTAGTCTAATCAAGTGTAGTTTTTAATCATTTGAATCTTCGTTTTATTATTATTCGCTTGTTAGTTATTTGAGTACACAATCTCTCTTTAAAAACATCATCAAATACATCAAAATCCCCATGAAAGATCTTGGCTTACCATTTAAACCTCTTGCTACTACGGACGAGTACACTTGCTCATGTGTGTTACCAAGAAGCCCGGTAATCGTGTTATAAATTAAAACTTGCACACATCGTGACACAGCAACGCTGCTTATTATTTATCACACATAACAACCCTTACCGAACCCTAATACAATGTCACCTTAAACCCTAAACCAACCCATTATTCTTTATACCGCGCCCTACAAACATATTGTACACTAACCTGTATCATGACTGGAGCCGCTAATCCATCTCTTTGGTCACCTTCTCCAAACTATAGCTCTCAAACTCTAGGAAATACTACAAATTATTTATTGGCTACATTACTAAGACAGTAGGGACTTGCGGGTTTGGCACAATCTAATAATACTTGCACTACTCATAATACACCATCTACTGGTCTAACAAACCCTTCTGTAGCCTCTTATACCATCACTGGCCCGTTGGGTTTCCTTCTGGTCCTTCTAAGGTGTATACCTTACCTTCAGCATAGCAGATTGTAATTGTTCTTGGCCCATTAAGATATCATCCTACTTTAAAGGTCCAGTACTAACCAACTAATAGTATGGGTTCGTACCTGTTTTTTATCAGGCCCAACCCACTACATATGTCCAGCCCGTTCTACCGGCCCTAAACATCTCAACAACAACCCACAGCCCAACCTTCCCTTACTTTACTTACTGCCCAACACCAACCCATGACCCAACAACTTATTATTTCATATGCCCCCCAAAACATTAACCCGAACCCTGTGTCGGTTCATCCCGTAGTCACACATTTTTATGTCGAGACTAATCTTCCTACTCAGCGTCTCAATCTTCATGTGTCTTCGGTTTTACCTTTACCAAAATTATATCGTGATGTGTTATGATCCAAATTGGCAACATGCTATATGTGATGAATATAATGTGTCACACCCCCAAAATCAGACTACATCGGAACAGTAACATTGGAGTACGACGTCATGGAACAAGAAGTACAAGTCAATGAAAATGACCTCCAAAAAGAGACGTTTTTAAATTTCATTTCAAAATGTTTCACAATAAAAATATCAGAGTTTAAGAATAGGTCCCAACAGTTTCGAAATATTTTAAAGGTTCAAACATGATATAAAGTTTAGACAATGTTTTCATCGAATTTAAATTGAAAGAAAGTCTTTACCAAATGCATTGTTTTCAAAGAGTTAAGTTTTGTCAAATGTATAAAATGTGGAGTCTCTAAATACATATCCGTGCAGCTTCCCTCTGAGCAATATACCTGAAAATCTGAGATAAAACATGCTAAAATGTCAACAAAATTGTTGAGTGAATTCATAGGTTTTAATCATAAAACAATGATTAAGTAAATCGAGTAATGTTATTGTAATCAAACAGTTTAGTGGACCACAAGATTTAAGTAGTGTAGACAAGAGAAACGAATTCACCAAGTCTAAAAGAAATATGTATTATTGATCTAAGTTCATGACGCCGAACCTTAATAGTATGCAAACCCTAACCAAGTTTGTGCCCCATCAAAAAAAAGTAGGATGTTCTGCCAAACACCTCAAATGGTACCTCAAATTCAAATGTTAAATGCGTCAGTTAGTTGGTATTAGTTGTTGCGTACCCGGACGGGGATTGTCAGTCCCAATAGATCTATTCACAACATTCATGTTCGCTACACTAGCAATTAATGGCTCATAATAAAAGGGACTTAAAGTGGCAGTAGCGGCACTTAGGTAATAATATTAAGGCAATAATATCAGGCATAGCATACAGTCTAAAAGCACTTGTGTCCAAATGTAAAACATAGCATGTAATCTCACCCTGCAGAGTTTGTAAAACAAGTAAATAGAAAAGGGGCTATGAACTCACCTTGTGTGAAACGACAAAATAAACAATGTAGTAGCTGAATTAAATCAAACCTCCTAAGTGCGACCTAAAATAAATGGCGCAACTTAGGAAAATAAACAACTAGTACTCACACGAAAGAGAATGAAATAAAAGAAGAATTTTATAAAATGTTTTTCTTTAATCGGATCAAGTATGGCATTACGTCCTAGATGTATACGTCATACATACTCAAAACACAAGCCTAAATCTGAATTTATATGACTTTTAGGATATATTTAAGTTTACTTTATAACCAAAACTTCTAAAGTGTCCATATAAGTTTTACGTCTAACAAAAGTCTTTATTTACCTAAAATTTTGAAATTTACCCAACTTAACACGCGCATAAGTCAAGATCCGTAATAGATATGAGCACGAGGTTTTAGCATACAGGAAGCCCCCTATGAATCTATTTTTTAAAAATGTCCAAAACGGACATAAAATGAAATCTAAAAATGCTATTGACGTAAGGTCAGTAAGAGATGATAGCCCTAGATGTCCTCTACAGGTAGCACATTTTATTTTAAAAAGCTAGTGCAAAATTCTAAAGTTATACCCTTATTTCCAACAGTACCTCTGATTTGACTAGTTTTAGAAAATCGGCGATAACGCACCCATCAGAAATGGTTAACGCTCCATCCAAACGGCTATGTGTTCTTAAGAAATATACTTATGTCACCATTGATTTATCTAGAACTTCCCAAGTCAAAAATCTTTCTATACACACTACTCTATTTAACTTTTCAAAACTGTCCCAAACAAGGTGTGACAAATTTATTTAGCTTACGAAAACGGAAGCAAATTGAAATCTATGGATGCTATTTAAGTGAAACCAATTGTAGGTTATACTAATAAGGGTCCTCTACTGGTATAATGATTTTTTACAAAATTTCTGCAAAAGAACATGGAGTTATGCTCCATTTACTAACACTAGGTCTGATTCGACTAGTTTTAGTAATTCGGCCGTATCTCACTCATCCGGAGGAGATAAAATTTCATCTAATTAGCCACATGTACTTAATAACTAGGTATATCAATATATTAAAACTCCTAGGTATGCTAAGACCAAAAATAATTCAAAATCACAGCTACAACCTGCTGGTCTAAAATCCACTCCTAAGACCTTATCAATATCAATCCAAACCTCAATCCAATCACCACAAAACCCTATACAATGCCATACATGATTATTTAATACACTTAACAACACAAAAACTAAATAATTTACAGAATCCATGAGCATAATGCATGGCCAAATCAAAGAATAAAGTCAAGAATAAAAAGTTAAAACTTACAACATTTAGATTAGCAATAGAGAATCAAGCACAAAAACACCCTCCTTGTGCTTGCTGAATTTTTGAACCCCAAACACACCCAACCCAAATCGAACTTTGATTTTAATATCAAATATATCAATACCCACTTGTTTACACAAAACCCTAAACAAAATCTTTAAGAAAATCAACAAGAAAGTGCTTAAATCTTCGATTCGATCCACCAAACTTTGCAAGGAGTATAAGGATGATGTTGTGGTGTATAAAATGACCAAAAAAATTTTGGTGGTGATGGTGTGGTGGTGGTGGTCTTTGGTGGCAGCCAAGGGAGGAGAAGAGAGGTGGGTTTGGTGAGATTTGCATGTGGAGAAGAGTGATGAGTGTGTAACTTGAAAATAACAAAAAAAATAAAGAGTGTGTGTGTTTACCAAGGGGGTGGATGGTTTGTTGTGTCCAAGAAGGACCAATTTACAGATTTTTGATGTCAAATATAATGTAGTAGGTATTTATTAAGTGTATGTAGTATTTTGTAAGTAAAATGCATAACGTTTTGTGTAAAAATGTATAATTTTGTGTATAATGTGTAGAATATTGTAAGTTAAATGTAATATGTGTTATGTAATGTTTATTAAGAGTAAATTTATACACTTAGGTCATATTTAAGTGTTTTAAGTCCGCTATACAAAGCGTAGGTGCAAAAACGTAAAATTTTCTAAAATAACAGTTTTATCAGGAAACTTAAAAGTTATAATGAACGAAGTGACCTAAGTTCATAAAAGTGAATATATTATGTTTATTTATGATTATTAACATTGTTTTAATGACCAAAGAGCATATCGTTAGTCGTTAAGACGTTTTCTTATGATCGTACGCGAAAAGCACACTTCTTGACTAGGGTTTCCAAAATAGGAAGTTATGCACAAAATGACCCAAATAATTTATAATTGAAAATTAATGAAATTGAAATATGACATGAATGGTATACAACACTAACGTTTGTTAGCTTGGATTTTTGACGGTTGTCACATAATACACTTATTAAAAATAAAACTTGGACTCTTGTGCCCCGACCCACGAACATTAATATTGTTCGTTGTATGTGGTTATTTGGCCATAAGTATCTTGCAGATGGCACTCTTAGTCACTACAAGGTTCATCTTGTGGCAAATGGTAGTACACAATTAGAGGGTTTTAATGTTGATGAGACCTTTAGTTCGGTTGTTAAATCGAGTACTATCCGGATTGTTCTCAGTTTGGCTACTTCTCGACATTGGTTGATTCATTAACTTGATGTCAAGAATGCCTTCTTACATGGTGATTTATCTAAGACGTTTTATATGCATCAACCTTCAGTATTTCAGGATTTTATGCACCCTAATGATGTGTGCTTATTGCAGGGGTCTCTTTATGGGATCAAGCAGACCCATCGAGCTTGGTTTCAGTAATTTGCAACTTATATTACTCATGTTGGGTTTCATCATAGTCGATGTGACTCCTCTTTATTTATCTACAGACAGGGGACTGATACTGCTTATTTGTTATTTTATGTTGATGATATTATTCTCACTACTTCTTCTAAGACTTTGTTATAGCAAGTTATTTGTTCATTACATCAGGAGTTTTCTATGACAGATCTCGGTTCGCTTAATTATTTTATAGGTATTTCTGTTATGCGTGATTCTACAGGTATGTTCTTATCTCAGCGTAAGTATGCTATTGAGATTCTTAAGTGTGCTCATATGGCTAATTGTAATCCCAGTCGGACTCTTATTGATACTGAGTCTAAGCTGGGAGATGATGGTAATCTAGTATCTTATATGACTTCATATCGGAGTCTTGAGGCTTCTCTTCAGTAACTTACTTTTACTCGCCCAGATAAAATCTTATGCAATACAGCAGGTTTGTCTTTATATGCATGATCCTCGGGAGCCTCATTTCTTGGCTCTTAAAAGGATCTTGAGGTATGTTTGGGGTACTTTAGATCATGGGTTATAGTTACTTTCGTCTTCTACTACATCCTTGGTTTCTTATTCAGATGCGGATTGGGCGAGTTGCCATACTACTTAGAGGTCCACTTTTAGCTATTGTGTATTTCTTGGCAACAACTTACTCTCTTGGTGACGCTTTCTCGTTCTAGTGTAGAGGCCGAGTATCATGGTGTTACCAATTATGTTGCTGAGACTTGTTGGTTACGGAATCTTTTACATGAGTTGCATACATCTTTGTTTTCTACTACACTTGTTTACTGTGTTAGTGTTGTTTATTTATGTTCTAATCCGGTTCAACATCAGTGTACGAAGCATATCGAGATTGATACATATTTTGTTCGGGATTTGGTTGCTGTTGTTCTGGTTCGAGTTCTTCATGTTCCTTCACGTTATCAGTATGCAGACATTTTCACTATAGGATTGCCTTCAGCATTGTTTGAGGAGTTTCATACCAGTTTGAGCGTTTGATGTCCTCCTGTTCCTACTACAGAAGAGTGTTAGCCCATATTATTATTATGTCTATGTATTAGGCTCAAGCCCGTTTCTAGAATTATCCATGTAATCTATATATTGTACCAATCCTATGATTAATGACATATCAATATTTTCATTCTTACAGAAAACTATAACATTGTTCATAGTCGTAATAACTAAAGGGTCAATTTTAAGTAATCTTTGGTGATACGATTCTCAGTACATGTTCGTTATTGAGTTCCAACTGGATATTTTTCATCAAACTTATGAGAAGATGTCAAATAAAACTCGATTCCATATTTCTTAGTCATCAGTAGGCAGCGACGCACCTACATGGGTGTCGGGTGTGGCACAGGCTACACCCAATTTTAGGTCACGAAGTGTAAAAAATAAACAAAACTATGGTTCTTTTGGTATGGGCAACCCCCAATTTTTTTTTTTGCTACTTTCTTTCTTTACAACGCAATTTTAGTCAGCCCAACAATTATTTTATGCAACACACTTTTGATAATCCTTGATCCGTCCCTGGACAGTAGGAATTGATAATCACCCAATACTTTTTATTGAATACAAAGGGTATGGATTTTGACATCACTCATTATACTCTGCATAAAAACATAGTCTAATGAATAATGTGTTGGTTTCGTTGAGTATATTTTCTCGGTCGGGTAAAGACAATAAATGGTACCAGATATCACTTGAAGTCGTGTAATCACTTTCCAAAGAAGATTATTCAACCCTATGCCTGGGTTCTACGAATACCTCCTTGGAATAAAACCAAGTGCTTGTTCTTATTTTAGGCACAAATCAAGAACCCTCGCTTCTAAATGTTTTGGTTTTCTGTATATCTCCCATGTAACTTATGATCTCCTATTTATAGGAGAAATATTCAAGCCCAGTAAAAATGGAATTATGATAATTAATTAGCCCATTAATTTCCTCATAATCATCCTCTATGATTCTAGGGATTTAGTGGTTACACAACCAATTAGACGTAGTCATCAATTATGGTTATAACTTCCCTTTAATAGGTCAAAACTGTTACAAGTATTTAAATTCATTCCAGGTAAGTCATTCATTCAGGGACCTGAACACTCATCAACTAGCTCACTGAAGAGCATACAAGCTAAAGTGTTCAGACTAAAAAGACTTACTGGTGAGTTAACCCACTGAGGATGAGTCCTTTAAAGAGTTACTCCCTGATGAGGTCCTTTAGCATACTACTCAGAGATTATAAATGTTGAACTCATTAGCCTGATGAATACCATTCAGTTCAGAGATATACTCACTAAAGAGTGAACTCTCTGAACTTAATCAGCGACTTGAATTTACTTTACCACTATCAGTGTCAGGGTGTTCAGTGACCTATGGGTGTGCACTCCGCACCTCCAACCCCATTACCTGGTATGAACTGAACCTACAATTGAGCTTAATTTCCAACAATCCTCCCCAATTTAGTACAATTTCTTTTGCATGAAAATTAAACATAAATCAAAACATATGCATAAACAAAAATATCTTGAGGATTGAATTTACATCTTAGTACATTACACGTTCAAATATTCAAGAATTAGGGTGTTTTAAGAGTTGAACCCTTCAACCCATTTGAATACCTAAAGATAAAATACATATAAGTTTTTAAACACTTAAACGCTCCTGACACTATACAAGCCATGTATCCATATCTAATTCATAAATGTTGCAAGAGCCAAAAGTCCAAACCTCCCTAAAGCGGCAAAACCTCAACATTGACATGGGTGGTTCCTCTTTATTCATGCTCCTGCCAAGCACTTTTCCAAAGAAATTAACCATTAAGAAGTAAAGACTTCATCCTCCTTTTTCAGCAGAATCCGAGCACATCCTTAGGATGACATGTAAAATATGTGCTCCAGTTCATTAACCATTAAGCTTTCCATATTAAATTTAGCTCCCAAGTTTCCTCAGGAGGGAATTGGGTGTCTTAACCTTTAGTGGCTATGCTGGAATTTAAACCCACCCCTTTAGCCGACTTTAAAACCATGTCCCTAGTCAGACCCTTCGTTAAGTGATCAGCTAGATTTTGCGCGTCACAAAAGAGATGCTTACGCGCGATCAGAGTATCCACTTTAAAAATGAGTTTATTTAGGAGGATCATATAACCATTATAAAGACACACAGGAGCAGAGATCTAACCATATACAACACACACACACACATCGCGGCATAGTCAATCATACTCCTATACAAGTGCAGAGGACTCTATAACAAACAGCGGTGTTGCGGAACTCTATAGCGAGCTTTCTTATTGGACTACACACTGTTCATATGATGGCGCAACCACTGATACTTGACAGGGTCTACAAACACTCGTTCTCACAATAGGACAGATCAACGCACATCTTCTCACCACTTTATATCTGATCAATGAAATCACCTCGATCTGAACACGAATATTCTCACTATATATCAACTTTAATCCGACACGACATGATGTTTACGCTCAACATTACACAGATATCACACATAAGACATAAGAAGAGCAACTTCTGTGAGTATACAACCTAGACTAGAATGAATGAAGGGTTATGGGTTTCTTTTATAGGTAAACGGACCCTTAAGGCCAAGATTTCTTAGGCAAGCCTGATCTAGGACAACATGTGTAAACCTAGATGGTGCTTAGGAGAGGCTATGTGATGAGTTTTTGCTAGGGCTAGAAACTAGCTGAGTGTTGGCTACTTCTTTTGATGCCACGGCTAGAAAAGACAGAAACAAGAGAGCTATGTGAGAGTTTTTCTAATAACTTTGACTTCTTCAACATTTTATTAGCAACAAAGTATGAGCATACTCAGATACCGCTATTAGATCTATAGCGGTTAGAGTGTATATCTCCTATTGCGATGACACTGTTGATCATCTACGCACGACAAAAAGCTCGAGGTATCTCTCCATTGAGTTATCCACTAGAGCATAGACGTATCTCGCTTATAGTGAGCGAGGTCACTAGTAAATCTTTCACTCACTGCGCGGCACTCGTTCTCACTTCGACGACATGTCAACTTTGCGGCTATCACTCTATATTCGATATATTCACTTCTCGAGACACATCCTTGAATACAAGCTCCTATTGCGATTCACTCACAAGTTTAGCCTACACTCGATATATACACTACACTCAATTGATGCTCTCGAACACATGCGAGATGCGGTCTTCCGAGTGAGTTATCTCATATCAAGCGATTCTTAAGGTCTTTGAACATCACAGATTTAGGGAGCTTGTCAGAACTGCATGACGCGAAACTGATCTTACAGCATATCTTTCGCGACCTTCAATAGGGCTTATTAATGGTCTTATATGAGCATCTTAGGGTTTCTATCGAGCGACTCTACTTACTATTTGGCGATTATATATTTAAAAGCCTATACAATGTCTAATGTACACTCGATATACACACACACCCTCGAGCTACATCACGTCATGGATTACTCACTCAATAAATGACCACTCCAACTACGTGGTTCGGGTTTAAAATGGGCAAAAACGAGTAAACGAGTCGAATGATCCATTTAGGTACGTTTAGGGTTTCTCGGATCCAATTTTCGTATAAATGATATGAGATGATGAAATAATGATGAAATAGGATTGACATAGTTGTAAAATAAGTTATTACAACTGTATTTAGTGTTTGTTAGGTTAAAAATGGATAAAAACGAAGAAACGGTCATATGAGATTTAACTGGTTAGGGTTTCTGACTTTGGGTTTCTTGTAATTTCAGGAATTGGGATGAAATATTGATTATAAATAAGTTATGATTTTATGTAACTTTTAACTGATGATTGTACAAAGATTCTAAGAAAACAAGTAAAACACTAATATTGGATGTCATGCATTAATGACTTGTACATTATGTATTAGAGACTTATACCTTTCTTTAAAGAGAATGTATATTCATATGAGATGTTATATTACCTGTACATATGCTTTAGTAGCTAATACATTCACTTTAGATATTAACCCTTCATGGAATTTAGGGTTTAGAGGTATACGATAAAGGTTTAATCTCGTTTTGATATAACATTAAGAATGGTAAACATTATAGGAATAATGTACTTTGTAAAAAGGATATGACGATATTGAATTGACATGTTATGATGTTTGCTTGACATATATGAAGACAGGATTGCCATAGATAGGTTGCGTGAGCTCGTCTACTTTAGTTATGCAAGTTACTTTGTATACTGAGATATTGACAATTGCACACACCTAATTCTACAACTACACAACACACTCTCTTATAGTCCCATCATTTTCTTAGCTCTGATACAACGATACTGAGCTCAAAAATTAATAGCGCTCTTTGCGCGCTGCACAATATCTCACGCACTCGACTACATTACGTCTCTGGGCTAGTCTGCGCGTCTATACCATCAACCTCATCGAGTCAGCACTCATTCTCTCTCTCGAGAGCGAGCGAGATCCATGCCAATCTCTGCGCAGACAACTCACAAGCGAGAGCATCATCATCATTCCTTGATTACTCTCACAATCTCTTCTCTCATGAATCTCACTAGCCTAGATTCTCATAGTCCTGTGCATCTAGATAGAGACTATTTCATCTTCTCACTTCACGCAATCATCCACTAATGCGAGATTAATCCTAAAGAAAACAGTATATCCACCATCATTCTTCAGAGCGAGCGCTTTGAAACCTGATATCCTCATAAGCTTCTCAAATGCGGTACATAACTCTTTGTTTGTAGAGCCAAAGATAATATCATCAACATAGACCTGCGCAAGCAAAATATCTCCTTTTTTCTTCTTGATAAACAATGTCTGATCTATCTTCCCCTTTAAACCTAGTGCCTAACAGATAGTTCAGCCACGCGGCTCTCACCAGAGGCATGCTCTATCAAATCATGACATAGGCAACCCATGACAGTGCCTGCGATCCACCAACATCTGAACGACACTTCTATCACTCCGGATTCTCTTGAAGCTGACGAGCCTCTCAATATCCTGCGTCACGCATTTCCAGAGAGGCGATACCCAACTATACCTTCTTACGCATCAATCGGTTCCTCAATATCTTACCACATCCACTCACATCCGCGAGTCCGAGATTACATACCAGAAAACCCATAAAAGAAACATAGGCTAAAAACCCGTATCTCTAATTCAGATCTTGTCTCGTCATTTCTCTACGTCGAGAAAGTTACAGCATAAACTCACTACATAGTCACTTCAAACACGAGTCACTCTGAGATCTCAGACTCCAAACTGCATCTACAATTCTCTACCGAGTCTCAGTCCACTAATCAACAAATTCCTCTTTCTTCATCTTTAGCTAAATTTCTAGCGTGACGCGCTTCTTAGATCGCGACTATTCATGAGAGTCCAAGTAAGTCACACTTTAGTGGAATCACGAGTTCTCCATTGTGACTATCACAGCGTCGAAGACATAACCATAGATGCTGCACGTTATTCCAGTAATCCCTTCAGCATATCTCACTCCCAAGCGTACTTCTACTCTGAAGCTAGAGAGATTTAGATTAGGCATTTGGGTTATATTGGTGTTAAGAAAATTGCATTGATATTAAAGTATTCATGGGTTCTTGTGTTTTTAGGTTTCATTATAAAGAAATGAGAAAAACTTGTTACAGAAGTAAGTCATGACTGGGTAGGCATATAAAGTACTACGAGATCTATCTATGTTATTGCTATTGATTCATGCAATACAACAAACTCATCTCAGTATATATCACTTGGGATGACATAACACTATATGTGATTCTACGCACTATGATACGCAGTAGAGTATGATTCTCTGCTCACTATTCTGCACACTTGCTGTCTAGCGTCTTCTCCTCTCTAATACACTCAATCAATCACACTCATGCATCTTCTCACATACTAGAACATCTCTCACTTTGAGAGCGCGGATTCGAGCTCAGTGCTATGAATTAATCACTCTTGTGAGTCTACTCTATGAGACTCGTAGGATCTATCCAGATAGCATATCGGTACGCTTACATAGATACAATAGAGGCACTGAGGATCATCGATCTATTCTCAGTTTAAAAAGTATTACAGTATAATGTATATCGACACGACAAGGACGGTGCAGTATTGAGGACACACGTGAGCTATATGAGTATTAGGTGAGCGAGTGCACACAGCATAGTTTAGAAGACATCATAGACGGATGCGCGACACATTCAAAGAATAATAATGAGAAGCTTACGTTTTGTTGTGATGGATAAGTCATTCTATGTTCTAGTTGTTGTTC
The DNA here is from genome assembly GCA_026074375.1 of Tanacetum coccineum. Classification (NCBI taxonomy): domain Eukaryota; kingdom Viridiplantae; phylum Streptophyta; class Magnoliopsida; order Asterales; family Asteraceae; genus Tanacetum; species Tanacetum coccineum. The sequence goes on along the minus strand of BQNB010035727.1, from coordinate 20,195 downwards.
TGACTATGCATTTACTATTTTGGTTCGTATCACAAGACAAATGGGAGATTATCTTTCTTGCGTGCAGTAGACACACTAACACAGATGTTGGGTTTTATTAGGGTGTTTAGGTATTAGTGTTTTAGGCATGGATTTGTTATTGTTAGAAATTTTGTATGGGATTTTGGGTGATTGTATGTAATAGTGAGTAATTTTAGGGTGTAGTGAGGAAGGGTGGTTGTGGTTAATGAAGTTTTTGGGGGTTAGATCTTGTAATTTTTATGGGAAATCATATATAATTATATGTTGAATTTTGTGATAAATTGTTAATTTGGGTGGGGATGTTGTGATAGAAGAGTGGAAGTAATTGTTGTTGGTAATTTTGATTAGAGGAAATTGGGTTATAGGTGATGTTGTGGTTATTGTTTTATATGGTGAAAATGTTTTAGGTGGGTGTTGAGTTGGTAGGTTATATTTTTGTTAAAAAATAGGATGGGAGTAGAGAGTAATGTGGTTGAGTGGGTGGTTGATATGATAGGTTGAAAGAGGATTGGGTTGAGACTTATGGGGGTGTGAAACTTATGGATTTGCTAATGGAAGATGGCCATTGGAACAAAAGGGTCTTCAGAATAAAGAAAGATGAAAAGGGATGTGGATTAGGGAATAAAGTAAGGTTGGTTGCACAGGGTCATAGACTAGAAGAAGTATAAGACTATGAAGAGTTTTTGCTACACTGTGGCAAAGAATTTGAAGGCAATAAGAGGTTTTTACCTATGTTTCTTTTAGGGTTTTCTGGTATATCAAATGGAGTGAAGAGTGCATCCTTATATGAAACATTGAGGAAGAGGTTTAATGTTACTCAACTACCATGGGGGGGAGGATTTAAAGATCCTGACTATCCAACAAAGTTTTTTTTTTGTTTTTTTTTTTTTATATTTTTTTTTTTTTTTTGTTTTTTTTTTTTTTTTTTTTTTTTTTTTTTTTTTTTTTTTTTTTTTTTTTTTTTTTTTTTTACAAGGTGGTTAAGGCACTTTATGGGTTGCATCAAGCTCCAAGAGCATGGTATGAAACCTTGGCTAACTATCTGTTAGGCAATAGGTTTAAAAGAGGGAAGATAGATCAGACATTGTTTATCAAGAAGAAAAAAGGAGATATTTTGCTTGCGCAGGTCTATGTTGATGATATTATCTTTGGCTCTACAAACAAAAGAGTTATGTACCGCAGTTGAGAAGCTTATGAAAGGATAATGTATCAACCATGCGGTGATTTCCCTCTATGTAAGCCACACTAACTTCGCTTAGGATTAACAAGTTAACATGCAGAAGTAAGAATGGAATAAAATTATCAGTCAGGAAATATGTAGCTAGATTTGAAGAAATTCAACTACCTTGAATGTGAAGTCTGCTTCTACTCCAGTTGATTTGGAAAAGCCTTTAGTCAAAGATGGAGATGCTGATGATGTTGATTATAACAACCCAAGAATTTTCATCAAATGCAAAACCTATTTTACTATTATCACAATTATACGGGGAAAATTTTTGCTTTATTATATTACTTGCATTGACCCCCCCCCCCCCCCCCCCCCCCCCCCCCCCCCCCCCCCCCCGTCAATATACTCAGTAAACATAGTAACTTGCATAACTAAAGTAGAACGAGCTCACATCAAACCTATCTATGCAATCCTGTCTTCATTATATGTCACAGCAAACATCATAACATTCCAATTGCAATATCGTCATATCCTTTTTACAAAGTACATTATTCCTATAATGTACCATTCGTAATGTTATATCAAAACGAGATTTAAACCTTTATCGTATACCTCTAAACCCTAAATTCCATGAAGGGTTAATATCTAAAGTGAATGTATTAGCTACTAAAGCATATGTACAGGTAATATAACATCTCATATGAATATACATTCTCTTCAAAGAAAGATATAAGTCTCTAATACATAATGTATAAGTCATTAATGCATGACATCCAAAATAGCCGTTTTACCTCTGTTTTCTTAAGAATCTTGTACAATCCATCAAGTACAAGTTACAAGAAAATCATATACTTCATTTATAATCCATATTCATCCCAATTCCATGAAATTACAAGAAAACCAAAGTCAGAAACCCTAACCCGAGTTAAATACTACACTATGACCCGTTTCTTCGTTATTTATCCATTTGAAACCTCAACCAACACTAAAATAAGTTGTAATAACTTATTTTACAACTATGTCAATCCTATTTCATCATTATTTCATCATCTCATATCATTTATACGAAAATTGGATCAGAGAAACCCTAAACGTACCTAAATGGATCATTCGACTCGTTTACTCGTTTTTGCCCATTTTAAACCCGAACCACCTATCAATTCTTATTGTTAATCCTTAATACAAGTCTTGTGAACAAATATCTATCATTATCTTTCAAATATACACGAATTATAAGCTCAAAAACCCTAAAGAAACCCTAATATGCCCTAATTGAACCCGCGGCATATATCATTCATTTTCAACCCACTTTAACCCAAACCACTTGCGAATTTCCATTGATAAACCTTGATACAAACCTTGAGAACATATTTCTATCATTCCATGATCAATGAGCATGAAATATTAAGCTCAAAGACACAATTTCGAGAACCTAGAAGACTCAAATGAACCAGCGAACCCTAAATCTTGCAAATTGACCCATTTTGAGCTTTTCTTTGCAAACAAGCACCTCATGACTCACCCACATGCATTCCTAAGCAGCTTACACACCTTCTACAACAAATATCTTCAATATTTTTATTAAGAAAAACTTCACATAGTCTCTTGTTTCTTCTTTTCTAGCCGTGGCATCAAAAGAAGTAGCCAACACCTCAAAGCTAGTTTCTAGCCCTAGCAACTCATCACATAGCCTCTCCTAATCACCCTCTAGGTTACCCATGTGTCCTAGATCAGCTTGCTAAGAAATCTTGGCCTCTAAGGTCCTTTAACCTAAAAAATAACCCATAACCCTTCATTCATTCTCATCCCCCACTTCTTCTTTCTATAACCTAATTGAGCAAACATTCTCTGATCCATATGATCATATGATCATCTAAGAACATCATTCAAGCAAATATTTGAAGATTTTAAGCCCCGGGAACAATATACAAGGCGTACGAGTGGAAATACTACCCGAAATGACCCATTTCCACCATTTTTGCTCCTTGAAGCTCAAACCCAGGTTCTGGATGTTCTACTTCTGCTCCTACACTCTTATAATGTTTATATGATCCTAAATAAACTCTTTTTAAAGTTTCATAACTCAATTCATGCTCATTTTCCATTTTGATCCAAAACCTTACATTAGAAACCTTAATTTTGAGTTTTTCATAAAACTAAATGTTATAAATGGCTTAAGTTTAGTTATAATCTATTCCTCAGCATGCTTAACAAATGTAAAATAACAACTTTTACAAATTGATATTGAAAGAATTTGAACTTAAAACCCGCGCGTTTACGTTTTAAAACCCTAATTCGACCCGTTTTGCTTCCTAGCTTAACGAATCGTTATTTTAAACTTTCATTATGTTAAACCTTCATATTTTAGTTTATTATAACCTATAAATATCTTTTGAAATGTTAAAATAAGCTTGCATGGCAATTTGGACATGTTTTGTAAATATTATATCCATAGCAAGGGTATTATAAACGTACTTTCGGAAACCTTATAACTAAAAGGACTAACAATGTCCATTTTATCAAAGGGGGGGGGGGGTTTATTTTTTTTTTAGGGGGGGGGGGGGGAAGTTATAACTACAGGGGTCTATTATGTCACTTTCCAAGAACAAAGGTTATTACATGGTATACATTACTAAACTTGAATGACTTAACAAACTTTAAAAAAGTGCAAACTCCGAGGGTATATTTTGCCACTTTTCAAACTCAAAGGTCTAAAATGTAACATTTTGAAAAAGTGTAAAAATGTATTCAAAACATTACCAACATAACTTTAATTAACACTTACCAGTGCTTTAACATTCCAGATATGGAATAAAACGTCTTAAACCTATCATCTCGTAAGCTATATTGTACCACAATACTAAGGAGCTTCATATTAAGAGGTTTCATCTTGGTATTACGTTCTGACTGAGTTGTTGGGTTTACGATTTAAAGTGCCCTAGCTCCTCAAATGTTTACTGAATGACTTCTGAATTATGATGGCCCGAACAGTGATACAATAATTCCAAACTTTCCAATCAAACTCATAACAATATTAGACTCTCTGAACCAAAGTTCTAGAGTACAATCTTCCTAAGACTCAACATATTTACTCAGGTTGCGTGACGTGGCTGTTTATTATCATTTGCAATATCAACCCTCCCCGGTTAAGATTGTGATAAGGTCTTCATCTTTCATTTTGGAATATTTATTACATCTACATATCAGGTGAGATTCATAACCTCGCCTTACTTATTTACATGTTTTATAAACCCGCGAGGGGGATACATGCTTGTTACAAACTCTTTTACATACTCATTTATCTTATAACAATGTGATTACTTTTCAAAGACTTAGGAGAGACATAAACCTCGGCCTTTACTCATTTGACATTTGTTATGAACCCAAGCGAGTGGGGATACAGCTTGTTACAAACTCTGTGTACATACTTGTTTATCTTATAACAATTGATTTATCTTTTCAAAGACTTAGGTGAATTCATAACCTCCGCATTTCAAGCTTTCAAACCCGTGAGTGGGATTTACCTGCTATAAATTACAATAAAAAGTGTTTCCCAAATAACAATGCTATCCTGACATATCATTACAATTGCTGTCTAAGTATCTATCCTACAAGCGTTAAATTTGACTTCAAGTTGTAAATTGACTTTGGATGATAAGTGTTAGTATCATAAATTCATACAAGACGTTAAATTTGACTCCGAGTCTTAAATTGACTTTAGAATGATAAATATGGTTAGTGTCCATAAATCCTGGACAATCGTTAATTTGGACATTCAAGTCGTTAAATTGACTTGGATGTTATATGATTGAGTATTATGAGCTCTTCAAGTCATTAAATTAACTTTTGATGATAATGTGTTAGTGCGATGTGCTTAGACAAGGAAAAAGACCAGACAAGACTAAATCAGACCAAACAAGATGATAACGCAATAATACACTGTTACTATGATAATTGTATTCGGATGCAATTATTACAATAATGGGCATATATAAAACGTGAACCCAAGATCATAACAATACCATTTTCATAATAATTGTGTTTGTACAATTATTACACTATGACTTGTATTCAAACTATTTATCAACCTATGAATTTCACTCAAACCTTTGTGTTGACTTTTTAGCATGTTTATCTCAGTGTACTGAGGTCAATATACGGCACGGAGTGGCATAGACTCAAAGATGGCTAAAACTTGTTATCATTCACATTGTATGTAACTAGATTTTCTGACCTGCCGTTGTAAAACTCTGATTTGAAATGAATGATAACGTATCTTTTAAACAAACGTCTCTTTTGGGTCATTTTCTATGATTATGATTGTTGTTTCCATGAAGTAATACCCCAGATTAGCTTCCGCTGCTATATTGTAAAAATGGGGGGGGTTACATTGATGTACATCTTTATAGATCTATGATTGGGTCTTTGATGTATCTCACAGCATCTAGGCCAGATATTATGTTTGTAGTATGTGCATGTGCCAGATTCCAAGTTACACCAAAGACATCTCATCTCTTAGCAATCAAGAGAATTTTTAGATATCTGAAAGGCAAACCAACAATATCCTTTAGTATTCTAAGGTGTCTCCATTTGAACTAGTTGCTTATACTGATAGTGACTATACTGGAGCAACTCAAGATAGGAAGTCAACAACTTGGAAGTTGTTCAATTTTGGGAAATAGGTTTGATATCGATGGCATTGTAAGAAGGCAAACTGTGGTTGCCTAACCAGTTCTAATAACTAAAGCTGAATAAGTGGCTCTGCTAGTTGCTATGGAAAAGTACCTCTGTATTTCAAAATCATGGCTGGATTATGTATAATTTCATGAATATTGTCATTAATGTGCAATAACAGTACTATCTGCATTATTTGGAAAAATCTTGTTCAACATACTAAAACAAAACATATTGAAGATTAGGGAATCATTTATAAGAGGTTGCAATGCTAAAATAGTTAATACAAAATGGTTACAATTCCAACTGAACTATATAATGTTGCAGAGTCTTCTACCAAAAGGTTATGATGCCAGGAAGATATTCAGTACTTGGTCTCAAGTATTAGAATGCTTAATCCTTAATGTCTACATCTCTTTATGTCTTTGTAAAAGTTTTGTAAAGGATTAGTACTGTTAGTCTTGTCAATTAGTACTGCTAAGTATAATTAGTACTGCTAGTTATACTTAAGACCTGCGTTTTAAAACTGTTTAGTCATACTTAATACTGTCCAAGAAGAAAATACTTTTGGAATGTGTATTTTTTGGCTTATCGACTAACAACTGCAGGCTAAGCATATTGAATACCTGATGTTAAAAACTTTACCTCTAAAGTATTGTTTGAGGGGAGGCTACTTATGTCAATATACAGTCAAGCATGGATGGAAGGACATGTAATATCAAAAGTGTGTTAAAAAGAATCAAAAACATCTAGGCATGTCAAAAGAGGTCGAGACACCAAGATACCTCAGTCTAGTCCTCCTGTAAAGGTTGATGATGAGGCTGTCCATAAGGAGTTGGGTGACAGAATGGAAAGGGCTGCCACTACTGCTTCTAACTTAGAAGCAGAGCAGGACAGTGGTAACATCAATAGGACCCAATCCATGGCAACACTTAATGAGCCAAGTCCTTAGGTGAAACTGGTTTAGGTAGTGGTCTAGTGTCCAGATCCATATTAATGGTGTAGATTAGCTCAAACTAGGTTTGAGACTACATCTAAATAGTCCAATGATCTACCTCTCTCAAGAGTTAACACACTTGGAAGTGGGGAGGACAGTATGAAACTTATGGAATTGATGGCACATTGCACAAAACTATCTGAATTAGTAAGAAAAAGAAAAGAGAGATATAGTGAGACGAAAAACAGATAGAGAGTTGTGTGATAAAAACAGAAAGAGTAAATTGGTGAGCAAAAAGAATTGAGAGATAATGTGAGCATAAAAACAGAAAGAGAGATTGTGAGTGCCAAGATTTGGTGATGGAAATTATTTTTGGATGAAATTGAGGTTAAAACTGCTATCTCAAAGTTAGTACTGATGGGCATTACTTAGTAAAACTGATGTGGGCAATACTTAGTACTGATGATCGGTTTTAGACTGATGGGTTAAAGTTAGTACTGTTAGGCTAAAATTAGTACTGCTGGATGACTGTTAGTACTGTTTGAGCCATAACAGAATTTCCTTCACTAATTCTAGCCATTGAGATATTTCCGCCAAATGCCTTGTTTATAGCCTATAAGGTTTGACTAATTGAAGAATTCATGATCTTTCTATAAATTCATAAGATTTCTTCAAGATAAGAACAAAATTCATTTAGTCGGTCAAATCACAACCCTAAGTTCTCTCTATAATTATCGCATTAACTATGGACAACCTTAACATTCTCTCATAAGACGAGCTAACCCAGAACGAAAAGTCGAATTTTTTATCATCAAATGGAAAATTTGGAGTTTTGTGACAAACACAACTTGGTGGCCTACTTACAGAAGCCAGAGGGAAGTAAAGCCTTTCATTAAATTGTAGATTTTCTAAATTCTAGTCATATCAAGTATGCCCTTATTGAGAATCCCAAGATATATATTTCCTTAATCCAACAGTTTTGGGGAACAGCTGTTGCTAGAATAACTGATGATGGAAAAGTAGAAATAACTGCTAGCATTAGATGGGCAATTCACGACTTCACTAAGTAGCATCTTTAAGAGACACAAGTCCAAGTTGGGAAACTCTGATGGTATTACTTTCTTTACCAAATACAGATTGATATTTTTTTTGAGAGGCGACCTTGCTTTTTATAGGTATGTGTCTGATTCTGCTAGACTTACTTTTCAAAAGGGACACTTTTCTCCTCAGTGGAGGTTTTTAATTCATACAATCCTTCACTATTTAAGTCTAAAGATAACAGCTTAGGAGCAAATTAGTAGCAACATAGCAACTGCTATAATTTGCTTGGCCACAAACAGGACTTTCAATTTTTCAAAAATGATCTTTGATTCTATAGTGAAGAATTTGGATAGCACACACAAGTTTTTAATGTATCCAAGATTTCTTCAAATCATTTTGTACAAACAAAAGAGACTTCTTCAACCTCACAACCTAGAACATATCCTACCCTACCTTTACACAAAAACTGTTTAGAGCAACATGAAGTGGTTCCAAGTGTTGTTCTGGGTAGACTTTCCTCTATTTTCTACAATGATCACTACACCTGAGTCATCTCCTCTCCAGAATAACATCTTCACCATCCTTATCACCCCAAACACATCAATCATCACCACTTAGGGATATAACCAGACAGGCAGAGCTATGATCCTCAGTGTCTATAGTTTCCTACTCAATACCAAATAGTAGATGATGCACATTCACCATGTGGAGATGTTGGATGCTGGAGTGTCTGTCACAACTGACAATTGCTTAGATGCAAGGTCATGCAGTTGTACCATACATAAGACCCCAATCAAGCCCCATGATTCACTCTCCTAACCCAAGAGTTCACGACACAGGTGGAAGTAATGAGGGTCAATCTGCAACAAAGTGAATTTATGGATTTGGTTACCAATTGATGATAGAGTTGAAGTTTTTGGAAATGACTTGCAGTCAAGACAAAGAAGGTTTATAGTTCTGCTCTTACAAAGCCACATCTTAAAGTGAAAAAGTTAGAGGAAGAAAGTCAAAACCAAAACAACAGCTAGGAGAAGGCCAAGATAGTTTTATTTCAGACGAAGCCTATAGTATAGATCCGTAAAGAGGATTCTTCCCAAATAAGGGGGAGGAAATCTCTGAATTGTATAAACAGACCTACAATCTCATTGGTTCAACCTGAGCAAGACATGGAATATAATTTTGATGTTAGTACTGCTGAAGGATTTACTACTGCTAGTGTACCTGTTACCACTGTTGGGATAGAGATTAGTACTGCTAACATATCAGTTAGTACTGCTAAGTGTGACTCCTGAAGTTAGTACTGCTGCTGAAAATTTAATGTACATCACAAGGAGTGCCAGAAAAGAAAAGATAAAGGAAAAGCTATTATGAAAGAAGACGAATCTGTTCAGAAGAAGTCAAAGAAGCAACTAAAGTAAGAAAGACTTGGGCATGAAGAAGCTATTAGATTGCAAGAACAGATTAATGAAGAAGAAAGACAAAGGATTGCTAGGGATGCAGAAATAGCTAAATAGTTACAAGAAGAAATTGATACAAAGAACAAGAAGTGTGTAGCTGTAACTGATCAAGCCCATGGATATAGATTGGAGTGATCCTTTTTGTTGGGGCTAGAGAGTATCATGCACTTCCAAAATAGATCTTCTCTAAAGCTGGAAGTAAGGAAGAACATGTGCATCGTACTATGAAAAAATCTGTGGAGGATACAAGCCAGAGTCATTTTAAGTTAATGACTATGAAGATATAAGACCTATATTTAAAAGTGTATGGATTCAAAATAATGCATTATTACCGAAGTTTTGCTGAGATTGAAAGGGAAGTGTGAGAAACCTTGAGTTTGGATTTTCAACAAAAGTCTAGTAGAAAAGAGGATCAATGAGAAGATTCTGATGAAAAACAATGCCAACGAAACAAGAAATTAGAGGATGATGCTGAAAGAAAGAGCTATAGAGATAGTATAAATGTAGTTCTAAGGGATGATATTTCCTATTGATGTGAGTCTCTTGCTACTAAATACGCAATAGTTGACTGGAATACACATATTTTGACAGAAAATATGATGTATTATCAAATCATCTATCAGATGGAAGTTCTAAAAATAAAAAATATTCAATGAAATTGCAGTGATGATTTTCTGTATAGGCCAAGGATGTTGCTGGACTACACAGACTAGTACAAAGAGAAAAAGATTTAGAACAACAGAACCCACTAAAGACAAAGCAAGAGAACTTTGGGTAGAGTTGAAGAGGCTGTTTGAACCAGATGACAATGATACTCTCTGGAAGCTACAAAGATATATGCATGATCCTTTGAAATGGTGGTTATATGATGCATGTGGTGTTCATCATGTGTCTACAAAAAAACATGATATTTACATGTTGGTTGAGAAGGATTATCCTCTAACAAAAGCACTTGCAACTTTGATGCTGTGTAACAAGCTAAGAGTGGATCAATATTCTGATATGGCAGATGAGCTCTTACAGAAAATCAACATAATAGCAAACAGGCCAAGACAGTAAGGTGTTTGGAAGCATCCTCCTGGTGATTAAGAAGCTTACATTGAAGAAACTTGTTGATTAACAAGATGAATCACAAGTTTAGAGGAGGATTGTTGGGAATTAAGAGCCTCTACAAAGTTAATACTGCTAAACCAACTTAGTACTGCTCAGATTATAACTACCAGTACTAACTGGTTAGTACTGCCAGAAGAAAGTTAGTACTGCCAGTATTAAACTTAATACTGTTGGAGGACTTTGTACTGCTACATGAAGATTACAACTGCCAGAAGAAGATAAAGACGTGTGAAGTGATATGTATGAACTTATTATGTATATCTTATATAGTTAGAAGATATGTAGATATCTTATAAAAGTTTAGAAGATTTGTATCTTGTAAAGGACTCCTTGGTGTATAAAAGGAGATCCTAGGTTATGGTTGTAAACACATCACAATAGACATATTCATAGCTTCAAGGTTGTAAACCCTAGTACTAGTCAGAGTACTCGTATTATTCATCATAATAATATTGAAGCTTTTTGGTTATATTCATTGTTCATTCTACTGCATCACAGTTTACTATTACATTGATATTCTTCTAAGTACTAAAGAGTAGATTCCGCATACTCTTAGTATCAACAAAGTTTCTAGCATAGTTGTCTTGAATCTATTCAATACAACTAACCCTTTTACAAGGTTTGCAAGATCTAGTTGGGATCAACAAGTGGTATCAGAGCCTTGTGTTCTAAAACTTTGATCTAGAAGAAACAATCAAGAAGAACTCTTTTTACAAAAGAGATGGATCTAGAAACTACACAAACCAATGCTGCTGCAAAACTGCCACTTCTCAAGCAAGGTGAATATGAGATGTGGAGACTCAGAATAGAGCAATACTTTCAAATTCAAGACTATGCTCTATGGGATGTCATAGAGAATGGCAACTCTTTCAAACCAACAGCACGAACAACAGCAAATGCTGATGGTACTTCTACTTCAATGATACCAGGTCCTGTTACTACTGAAGAGAAGGCCCAAAAGAAGAATGATGTAAAAGCAAGAAGTATGTTGCTGATGGCACTTCCCAATGAACATCAATTGACTTTTAATCAATACAAGGATGCCAAGACTTTGTTTGCTGCCATACAAACAAGATTTGGTGGCAATGATGCCACAAAGAAGACTCAAAAGACACTTCTGAAGCAGAGTTATGAGAACTTCAACGCTCCAAGCACAGAGTCACTTGATTCTATCTTTAACAGGCTTCAGAAAATTGTTAGCCAGTTGGCCATCTTGGGGGAAAACATTTCTCAAGAAGATCTCAATTTAAAATTCTTGAGAAGTCTGCCTTCTGAATGGAACACTCATGTTGTGGTCTGGAGAAATAAACCAGATCTTGAAACAATGAGCTTTGATGATCTCTACAACAATTTCAAGATTGTTGAACAAGAGGTCAAAAGAACTGGTACATCAAGCTCAAACTCAAGTTCTCAAAATATGGCCTTTGTATCAACTCCTGGCAGTACAAATGAAGCTAATACTGTTAATGTTCAAGTTAGTACTGCCAACTCTTCAGTTAGTACTGATAGTACTCTTGATAGTACTGCTAACTTGAGTGATGCCACTGTCTATGCTTTTCTGGCCAATCAACCAAATGGGTCTCAACTTGTACATGAAGACCTAGAACAAATCCATGAAGATGATCTTGAAGAAATGGATTTGAAGTGGCAATTGGCATTACTGAGTATGAGAGCAAGGAAGTATTACCAGAGAACTGGGAAGAAGATCACTATCAATGGAAGTGATACTGCAGGATATGACAAGTCCAAGGTAGAATGTTTCAACTGTCATAAGATGGGACATTTTGCAAGGGAATGCAGAGGTCCTAGAAACCAAGAAAGCAGGCCTAGGAATCAAGACAGTTCAAGAAGAACTGTGAATGTGGAAGACACTTCTTCCAAAGCTATGGTGGCTATTGATGGAGCTGGTTTTGATTGGAGCTTTATGGCAGAAGAGGAAGTGACTACAAACATGGCACTTATGGCTTTCTCAGACTCTGAGGTATACAATGACAAAACTTGCTCTAACACCTGTCTTAAAAGCTTTGAAGCTCTTAAAACTCAACTTGATAATTTAAGAGTAGAGTTTAATAAATCTAAGTTTAATCTAGCTACCTATAAAAGAGGTTTAGCATTTGTAGAAGAATAACTTGTCTTTTACAAGAAGAATGAGGTTATGTTTTGTAACCAAATAGCTATTCTAAAAAGAGATGCCTCATTTAAAGACTTAGAAATCAATGCTCTTAAAATTGAGATAGAGAAGCTTAAGAATGAAAAAGAAAGCAATCAGATTAAAATTAAAAAAATTTGAAAATACCTCTAAGAGATTAGATAAATTAACAGGGAGTCAAATATCTGACAACAGTAGAAAAGGTGTGGGCTATAATGCTGTTCCACCCCTACATACAGGCTTATTTGCACCCTCAATTATTGATTTATCCTACTCTGGTCTTGAAGAGTTCCAACAGCCTGAGTTTGAAGGCTATGGACCTAAGGCCAGTAAGAGTGTCTGTGTAGATACCTCTAATGAGGTTAAGAATACTATGATGCAATAATTAAGATTGGGTTTCTGTTGTCGATGAGAATGAGTTTGAGTATTCGGTATTTAAAATCTGATAATGTTCAACATAAACCTGAGCAAGCTAATCAACCTAAGAAAGTTAGTCAAAATCTTAGGAATAACAGAACAAACTGGAATGAAATAAAAACTCAGAAATTAGGAGTTGGGTTTCAGTTTACAAAGAAAGCTTGTTTTGTGTGTGAGTTTTAACATCTAAATTCAAGACTGTGATTTTCTTGATAAATAGATGGTACATAAAACCTGTGGTAATACAATGTGAAAAAGGAACCTGGTCAAAGGAAAAATTAGACCAATTTGGTATTAATACTTTTGGGATTAATCATCAAAATTTCTCTAATTATAGAAGAAATTTTGCTCACAAAAGCAGTTGTCTATACAAGTTGGCATATATACCTTATTTAGTGTTTGCTAGAGCAAAGCTTTCAAGAGCAAGCAAGCAACCAGGTTGTAATCGCCAAAACTATCTAATTACTGTTGCAACAAAAACCCTTTGGTGAATGTTGCAAAATCTAGAACCAAACATTTTTCAGAAGTCACTTTCACCATTAAGAGCCTTTTTTATACCCAACAATAAAACACTGAAACCATGCAGAAATTTAAATAACAAGGTTAATACTGCTAAGTTAAATTCTGTTAATTCTATAAGGCTAAACAGTGAGTGACAAGTGGGTGGTTAGGGAACAAGGGATTAACTGTGGTTATGTGGCACTCAGCATGCTGGGTTTGGAGACCTAAAATTAAGGACTAGCATCATGTATCCAAAATAAGTGGGATCATACATTTGTAACAGTTTGACTGTATGTTGCAACCAGTAGCAGGCTAAGTCGCAGTATTGGCTTGGGTTCCAAGAGAATACTAAATCTTTGTGTTTGTTTTGCAGGGGGGGGGGATCACAAAGTGCTTTAAAAGATACATGGATTTTTAACAGTGGATGCTCTTGGCATATGACAAGAAACAAGTCTTATCTCACAGATTATCAAGAATATGATGGAGGATTTTTTGCATTTGGAAGCAGTTCTAAAGGAGGTAAAATATCTAGAAAAGGTAAAATTAGAACTGGAAAATTAGACTTTGAAGATGTGTACTTTGTAGAAGAACTTAAGTTTAACCTTTTTAGTGTCTCACAGATGTGTGACAAGAAAAACAGTGTTCTTTTCACTGAAACTAAATGTCTTATTCTTTCTCCTGATTTTAAGCTACCTGAAGAAAGTCAAGTTTTGCTTAAGGTGCCCAGAAAGAATAAAACCACAAACTGCTTCAATATTATTGATAATACGAGTACTCTTGATTAGTACTAGGGTTACAAACCTTGAAGCTATTACAATGTTCTTTCTCTAGGATGTATCTCTATCTCTTAAGCATAAGCATATATTAAACCTTAACCTAGGATCTCCTTTTATACACCACAAGGAGTCCTTTACAAGATAACTACCGAACTTTTAGGATCAGTTACAATTATATTCAAATACAAATCTTCCTAGAATATAAAAGATATACATTCCTTATTTATCTCTATGCATCCTTATCTCCAAGTCAGCAGCTTTGACCATCAGCAGTATTAATCTTTCTTCTAGCAGTATAAACTAACACTTGGCAGTACTAAGTTTGTACTGGCAGTACTAACTCCATTAGTACTGTTAGTTATACCTTGGCAGTATTAACTCTTGTGAAGATTTATTCCCAACAATCCCTCCGCCCTAAAATTGTGATTTATCTTCAAAAATCCCAAGTTTTTCTGGATTAAATCTTCTTGTTTCTGATGATGATATTTCAAACACTCTTTACTTCTGCACTTGTGATCAGATGTACTATAGTATTATAGTTTTGTAACTTTCTTGTTCAACTCCATCTCTTTTTCAAACTTCTTTGATATATCTTTGACTTAGAGGGGTATTTCTTCTCTGTCAGCATATGTATAGCAATCCCATTTTGCATCAGCAGAATATGAATACCACAAAAATCACATAACCTCCAACTTATCAGATTATATTCATGCTGATTCTTCCATATTTCATCTTCTTCATCAGGCTCAAATAAAGTATGCAGATCTCCCCAAATCATCAAATCATATCCTTTGGCCTTGAAGCACTTTATATTTCTTTGACTAGCCTGTAAAGTCATAACATCTTGTCTAGCAAAGTCTTCAAAGCATCTCAATCAAAACCTTATAGTTCTTGGGAACTGCTCATTCCTCTGAGCGGTTTTGATAATACATGAAATTCTCTGTCAGAACACAAGTCTTCCAATCCACAATTGGATATTTTGTAGATAGAGATTCAACATCTTCTGCAAACTCTTCTCTTGGAACTATGTCTAAGTATCCCTTGAGATCTTCCTTCTCAGTTTCTTCTTCCAATCTTTTGTTCTTAACAGTACTCCTTGTGCTTTTTCTAGGAAGAGATTTTTGTTTTCTTTTGTTCCAGATTCGTTTAGACACTTCTTTCATTCCTGTTTTTGTAATCAACATCTTTTTCTTCAATCTTTTCAGAGAGACTTTATCTTTTCAATCCATGCTCCATAGGCTTCTATATGTTGGTTAAAATCCCAAAAACTTTCAAAAATTTTGTTTTGCCTAATCTCATTATAAGACATTCCCTTGAAGTCACTAATCTTGTAGTTTCCTTGATTCTTTAAGTATTTAACCATATTCCTCCTTGCTTGAGCAACTGTCTTTGGTTTCATCTTTAGAGCATGATACCTTATGACTGAAGGATCATTCCAATCTATCTCCTTAGTTGACTTGGCTTTCATATGTAGCTCTTTGCCTTTCTCTTCAATTTCCCACTGTCTAGCAATTTCTTCAGCCTTACAATCTGTGGCTTTTGTTCTGTCAATTCATTTTGTTTGGCAGTCTGATGGTTCAACAAACTACCTTTCTTGTTCAAGCTCTTTCTTATACTTCTTCTTAGGCTCAGGCTCTGTCATTATTGCTTTTCCCTTGGTCATTTTCTGGTCCTTCCTTTCATCCTTCTTCTTAAGTAAAAAAAAAAAACAAAAAAACAGTTTCAGCAGTACTAATATTTCCGCAGCTAGTACTAACCCCTGGAACATTCACTAGCAGGTACACTTTTGTTTGCATCAGCAGTGTGAGAGTGAACTTCAGGAATTCCCTTTCTCACTGCTTCCTTAATCTTGAATGACTTTAGTGGGAGTCACTTCTTGAATAATAGGTTCAGTTTTAGTGCTTGCTTTCCCTTGAACCTTTGCATCAGATTTCCTCCCCTGTTTGGAAGAATCATCTTCAACATCTTTATCATCTTCAGAAAGGACAACCCTTGCTCTTTTCTTTGATTTCCTAGTCTTGACTTGAAACTCTAACTTTTTTACCCTTAGAATGAGCTTAGTGACAGCAGCATTGTAAGTTAGCTTGGTCTTCTTCAAATCATCCTCCAAAACGCCAATTCTCTTAGAGAGTTTGGTAACTAAATTCGTCAATTCAATGAGTTTTAAACTACCCTCATCACTTCTATGTGAGTGAACAGCATGGAGAGGTGAGTCATGGGGTGTAGGAATATGTTGTTCTGTTTCAGGTGATGGTTGTGTTGGAGTGGTATGATCAGGTGAGTATTCAATTGAAGGTGCAGGTGAGTGTGAAGGTGAAGGTTCAGGTGAGTGTGAAGGTGAAGTGGAAGGTTCAGAAACATTTAGCATAGTAGGGAATAAAGCAACTTCTTAGCCTGAATTATCCCCCATTGTAGGCTCTTCATATTGTTGAAACTTTGATGTTAATGTGTAGTATCACTTATAGATGTCAGCGAGCTAAATTTGATATGTGTCTTGGAGTGTATCTATTCGGAGTGGTGTTGCCTCTGCATAATCTAAGCATATTAACAATGATACTATTTTTACATTCAAACATCTATGGGGCTGGAATATATGGACTACCATATGCTAAAAACTCAACCTGAAAAATTTAAAAATCTCTATTGGTAACTAATCAAATAACAACAGTATAGCAATGTTGCTAATAAACTCTGCTCCTAAGCAGTCACTTCTTCGGGCGTCTTGAGACAAGGCAAGGAGAATAGTGTGATATGAAGAAGAACTGCCTTTGAGGTGAAAAAGCACACTTATGTGAAATACTTAACTTATTCTGAATCTGTGTGATATCCCGATGAGTGCCAACTAGCTGTCAAGATCTCTGATCTTGGGTATAGAAGTAATAACCATCTCATGATCATTCCCAACTTGAGGATTTCTTTGGTTCCGATCCATAATAAGACATGCTACCAGTGAATTGTCATTGAATTTTGTGACCAATCAATGGTCTATCTTAGCAGTATAATCAGGACTTTCCTTCTCATTATCATCATTAGTAGCTTCAGAGACCGCTCCATAATTGTATGTGTGAGAGTGAAATCATCAGATGAGACCATGATCGCTATGTTCTATATCATCTGCGCGCCTTTCGTGCGCGTGACCACATACGATAAATGGGACTCGGTCGTACTTTCAGGATACTCGACTGACTTGATGAACCCATTCACTTTCTGAGATTTACTCTAAAAACGCTACATGTTGTGATGTGTCACAAAATCCAAATATTGCCATGAATAAAGTGTTGTCTGGTATGTTGCCTGTGTGAGGGTCGAGTGGGATATGATGGTTATGATAGGAATGATGATGCTGGAGAGAATAGTTATTGAGATTATATAGAGATTATGTAGAGATATGGTTATTGACCGACTATAGAAGATTGAGTTTATCGTGATTAAATCAAATAATGTATATTTTAGATTAGATCACGATAAGTTAATTGGTCAACCTATATCATAGGTATTTGGCGGAAATATCTCAACGGCGCTTATTTAATTAATGAGATTTTGTTAGGCGCATACGAGTACTACGATCAGTCCGAGCAGTACAAATTTGGTGTCTAGCAGTACTAAAATTAAGCCTTGCCATTATTAACTTCTCCAACAAAGCATGTACAAAACTCAAAAGTTTGTATCATTCAAAAAATAGCTTACACCAATCTCTCTTATCTGTTTTTAAGCTCACTATTTATCTCTCAATTCTTTTAACTCACTTTGCACTCTGTCTGTTTTTCACACCATCTTTCGTTCTGTTTTTAAGCTCAACCAATTCTCTCTTTCTTTAGACTAACAAATTCACACAAAGTTTGTTTTTTGGCAAACTACCAGCCATATTAAATGGATTTGTGTAGTCTTTTCCAATTGCCGTTTGCTTTGGACTAGCAATTGCTTCATTGTAAAACATGTGCATGATGACCATTTATAGTTTTTGAGTAAACTGTCAACTATTCCACGGATTAAAGAATAAGAAGTATTTACCAGTAGCCGTTTTGCTCTGGTCTAGGTCAATTCTTGATGTCTAGAAGACATGGTGAACTGATGACAATTTGTTGTTGTGGTGTATAAACCAACACTTGAGAACAAACAACCATTCCTCCCTCAAATCTTGCATCATATTGAGTAACCAATTTACACACTTAATTGTTTATCCTAAAAGGTTAGCTCAAACTAAGAATAAACATGAATCTAACCCATTTTTCTTGTTTTTTTAGCAGTATTAAAATGTTACTACGAGGATTAACAGTGAGACATTGATATAATAGCTGAGTTACTAACTCATAAGTAACAGTTTTGAACAAACAGTGTTAAATATAACTGTAGTACTTATTATGACTAGCAGTAAATTGTTATTTTTACAAAGAGCTTATAGTACTAACATTTAATAACTCTTACAAAAAAAACAAGAGTTATGGGCTATTAGGGATTTAGGCATTCCAATTATTGAGGTCCAAGTAATGAAATCATACAGACGCGCATATAACCTTTTTTTGTTGGGATTTTGATACATTCTGCTCAGTGTCAATCTTAACCATTTGATCAACTTTTTTAAGCATTTGCAGTATATTATAAAATGATGCCTAATCTTTATATTTTTGTTTTTGAGTGTTGAACATGATTTTCTATTATGCTGGATAAGTACTTATATTGGCAATATATATAACGTATTCATGAAACTTGTTTTTTTTTTTATTTTAACCGCATAGTCTAGGCAGTTGGTTTTTGTATCAGAGAACCTGTCCACAACACTGTGCAGCGAGCCACATATTCAGCCTTAGTTGTAGAAGTGGCAACCACAGTTTGTTTCTTGCATTGCCAAAATGATCTGCCTATTTCCAAAAATGACAACTCAATGGTTTGACTTCTATATTGTGTTAGCTCCAGCATAGTCGACTGTCAGTGTAATGCAACTAATTCCAATGGAGAATCCTTAGGATACCAAAGTCCTAAAGATGGTTTTCCTTTAAGGTATCTAAAGATTCTCTTAACAGCTAAGAGATGGGATGTCTTTGGAGAAAGAACCTGAAAAACCTTTGTACATGCATATATGCGAAAATTATATCTGGCCTGGATGCTATAAGATACATCAAAGATCCTATCATAGATCTATAAAGATGTTCATCAACTTCAGCAGCATCTCCATCTTGAACCAAAGGCTTTTCCAAATCTGTTAGAGTAGAGGCAGACTTCACATTAGAATTTTTTAAAGTGTAGTTGTACTTTCTCAAAATCTCATGGACATATTTATCTTGACTGATAAAAATGCCTTTCTTTTTCTGTTGGACCTGTAAACCCAAAAAGAAGGTAAGTTCTCCCATAGAACTCATTTGAAACTTATCCTTCATAAGCTTCTCAAACTCATCACATAACTCCTTCTTTGTAGATCCAAAGATAATGTCATCCACATATATTTGAACAAGCAAGATATGTCCCTGTTTTCTCTTGATGAATAATGTTTGGTCAATCTTTCCTCTTTGAAAACCATTGCACAAAAGATAATTGGCCAAAGTGTCATACCAAGCTCTTGGTGCTTGATGCAGTCCATATAATGCTTTCACTACCTTATAGACTTTATCAGGATGATCAAGATCTTCAAAACCTAGAGGTTGACGACCATACAGGAAAGCACTTTTTACATCCATTTGGTAGACCATAAATCCCATATAAGAAGCATAAGCCAGGAACATTCTTATGGCCTTAATTCTAGCCACAGGAGCAAAGACTTCATCATAGTCTATGCCCTCTTCTTAAGTATGTCCTTGAGCAACAAGTCTTGCTTTGTTTCTGATGACAATTCCCCTTTCATCTTTCTTGTTTCTATATACCCACATTGTACCAATTGCTCTATGACCTTTAGGTAAGTCCACAAGAATCCAAAGCTTTTGCAGTTTGAACTCTAGAAGTTCCTCCT
>BQNB010035726.1:0-50659 GCA_026074375.1 Tanacetum coccineum | reverse complement strand
CTCCATCAAATAAATACTTATTTATATAAAACTAAAATCGAAAACGAAAGAAAACAAAAGCCTCATAGTGCCCGAAATTACAAAATGTCCGAAAGAAATTATCGATAATAGCAATATGTCGAGGTAAATGACAGAATAAGCTTATGTTGGGCGCTTGGGTTCAACTTTGCTTTCGCAAAAGTCACCCGACTCCACGGGTCCAGGCCTACTACGAGCATCCGACAAGAGATCTGAGTCGACCTCCTTCTCCGACTCTTCAACTACCCTTCCTCCTTCGGTCCCTCGAGAGGCTCCTCCTTAATTGGCTCTTTTTTTAATCTTTTGATATCGAGTAGCTCGTAGGTCGAAATAAAACACAGAGAAAAGTAAGAAAACAAAACGCCTAGATAGCTAAACATATAGATCCTATTATGCAGCTATATGAAGGACTCCTAGGTTATAGTCTAGGTCAAACCATCTACTTCTCTATAACTAAAGGCTCTAATACCAATCCGTCACACCCCGCCAAGGAGGAAACGCGAGGCGTAACAAGAATGGATATCATCACAACACAATGGCGTGTATATAGAGAACTACAATGCATAAGGTAAACAAAGTATAGACACAAAGTGTCATGAAAATACCTAAACAACATAAAAAGGTAACTGGCGTCTTGTATTGAAGCAAAGGGGGGTCGCGTCAATACCAAGACATGCAAAACATCCAAAATAAACCTAAGCAGATGAAATCAACAACATCCAATATTTATTCATGCATGAAATAAAATAGGAGATTAAACTCCGCAAGCAGCCTATGGTCTCTTTAGCCACTTCTCTTAATCTTAAGATCCTCATGATGCTCACCCGCAAATGATGCTTAAAAACGTCAACACAAAGGTTGGTGAGAGTCATAGGTTTATGACACACAATACAAATTTTCAATCAATTACTGTGATTAATAAAACAGAACATGACAGGATAGTTAAGCTAGCTATTATACAGGCTAACATGCATACGTACAAAACAACCACAACTAGGACAGAACGTGTCCCATGATCCAAGTCACACCAAAATATCACACAGTATTGGGTACTTTCCGATCGGAATCACACAATAATGGGTAGAAACTTTACCCTCCGATCGGAATCACATAGTAATAGGTAGGAACATTACCCTACGACCCAAATCACACAACATGGGTAGGAACGTTACCCTCCGATCCAACAACACATAAACATTTAGCACATATCATATAATAGCCACATAAATGTCCATGCATCAATTAAACTACTTAATCACAACAATTAAAATATTTCAAAACCATTTGCAAACCATACCTACTGAACCTTATAAATTCCCAATAAGATCATCCATAAACTTCCATGAGTTTACTATCTATCTTATTTTTCCACTAATTTATTCCCATGTTTAAATGCCTCAAATAAATTCCAACTTTTAATTACTAAGATTCGGATCTGAACGCGCACTAAAATGTTTGACCTGGCTAACCATACTTAGACAACTAACCAGAAGCTAAATTTTGGTGTGAAGTTAATAGACATATAGAACTTGGCTTCTGTGTTTTGGCTAACCTTAATTCGAATTTTAACTAGGGGTTTTACCTCTCTAACTCTGACCCGTATTTACTGTTTTGACAACTTTTCTTGCAACGACCATTTGACTAACTTCCTACCTCAAAAACCTTCGAGGCCGGACTTTTTGAAAACTAGACTCTCTGAACTACAATTTAGGCACAAGATTCACCTCTTAACTCATTTCTATCATTAAGATATCATTCGTTGAACACGACCTAAAAAATTGTCAAACCCTAAATCATGAATTAACGCGTTTCAATCCTAACCGTTTACATCATTATGATCCAAATCAAGCCACAAACGTCCCCACATGATCTAATTATAATTAAATACATAATATTATAAACTCTAATGATCCATCATAATGTTTGTTACATGATTTAAAAAGAATTAAAAAAAGTAGAGAACATACCTAACGTTCTTACTTGAATTAACACAATCTGACGCCTAAATTTCTTGATCAAAATTTTTCTTCACTTAAGGGGTAAGGGGATTTCGGTTGAACAATGTGGGGAGGGGGAATGAGGCACCAAAAATCTTGTTTAGGGTTTACATATGATTTAGATAATTATAAACCTAAGCCTTATCTAACTACAAGTCGTATAAAACTGAAACTCTATTTTTTCTTCTTTTTCATTCCTAAATCCGATCAAAAATACTTATATATATATATATATATATGCTTCTACTTTTTATATAATTTATTACATAATTACCTACATTGTGTTATTTTTCTATAAAAACCTTTATTAATTTTGTAAACCTTTTGAATAAAAACTAGTTAATAACTTACTATTTATAACTTTTCATTTCACAACATACTTTCTATATTTAGAAAGTTCATTACTAACTCTCAGAATTCACGAACCCAATTCATTTCCAATATGCAATACTTTCCATATTTATCCAACATATAATTATTCACAAATTAACGTAGCAATGCATGCAAACACGTCATCATTTCCATTGTCACTACACGTGAACAAAAATGGAAGACTCGTCACATACTCCAAACACTCATTCAAAAATGAGATGAACACGCATCTCAGAATGATATCATGCACACAAATAAGGTCACATAATTCACAAATATAGCACGTATAAACACTTAGCCAACTCCAAAGATATGACTAACCTGCTCAAGTCACGGTTGTTACAGTATCCCCTTCTTAAGGAAATCTCATCCTGAGATTTAACTAGGTGGTTCAACAGCACGGTCAACAAATAATTAAGGGTACTTAGCTTTCATATGGTCTTCGCGCTCCCAAGTGAACTCAGGACCATGCTTTAAATTCCAACGAACTTTCACAAGCGATATCTTACTACGCTTCAAACTCCTAACCTCACGGTCCATAATCTTTACGGGTTCCTCGACAAACAAAGGGTTTTGTCAATCTTGATCTCGTCCAACGGCACGTGCAGATTAGCATCCGCTAAACATTTCTTTAAATTAGACACATGAAATGTGTTGTGCACACCACTCAGTTCTTCAGGCAATCCTAACCTATAAGCTACAGGGCCTATCCTTTCGAGGATCTCAAATGGTCCTACATACCTCGGTGCTAACTTGCCTTTCTTTTCAAAATGAACCACGCCTTTCCACGGCGACACCTTTAATAACACACGCCCTTAACATATTCTTCAAAGTCTGAATCGTACGCTCACTTTGTCCATCCGTTTGAGGATGATAAGTTGTACTCATATCCAATCGCATCCCTAAAGCTTTTTGCAATGTTTGCCAGAAACATGATGTAAACCGTCCATCTCGATCAGAAATAATCGACACGGGAACTCCGTGTCGTGCTACTATCTCATCGATGTACAACTTTCCCAATCTCTCAGTACTATAATCCTCTCGCGTCACCAGAAAATGAGCCGACTTGGTCAGCCTGTCGACTATTACCTAAATTGTATCATGCCCACTCTTCGTCTTAGGTAACTCGGTGATAAAATCCATGGTGATTTTATCTCATTTCCACTCGGGTATCTTTGGTTGCTGCAATAAACCCGAAGGCCTTTGATGCTCAGCCTTCACCTTCGAACAAGTTAAACATTTGCTAACATAAGTAGCAATATCCCTCGTCATTCCCGGACACCAGTACATATCTCAAAGATCATGGTACATCTTATCCGCTCCAGGATGTACAGAGTACCTAGTCTTATGAGCTTCGTCTATAATTATCGTTCTCACACCTCTTACTAACAAAACCCATATACGGTCTATAAAGTATAAACTCTTATCTTCTTTCCTTTCCATCTGTTGATCTAAACCATGTAACCTTTCTGCAAGTACGTTCTCTTGCTTGAACGCCTCACTCTGGGCTGCCAGTATCATTCCTCTTACTCCAGACGGAATAGTCATAGCCATTGCTCGTACACGTCTAGGTTTCACTCGTTCCTTCCTACTTAATGCATCAACCACCACATTCGCCTTACCTGGATGGTAGCGAATCTCACACTCATAGTCACTAAATAACTCAATCCACCTCCTTTGACGCATATTCAACTCCTTCTGATCAAATATATGTTGAAGGCTCTTGTGATCCGTGTAGATGACACTCTTCATACCACACAAATAATGCCTCCAAGTTTTAAGGGCAAACACAATTGCTCCCGATTCTAGGTCGTGCGTTGTATAATTCTTCTCATGGATCTTTAGCTGTCTTGATGCATAGGCAATTACTTTGCCTCTTTGCATGAGTACACAACCTAATCCCTGGTTCGATGCATCACAGTAGACTACGAAATCTTCAACCCCATCAGGTAGTGACAATATCGGTGCATCACACAAATTGTTCTTCAAAGTCTGGAAAGCCTCTTCCTGTTCCACGCCCCACTTATGCTTTTTGTTTTTCTGGGTCAACGAAGTAAGAGGTTTAGCAATCTTAGAGAAGTTTACAATAAAACATCGGTAGTAACCTGCTAACCCCAAAAATGATTGAATTTTAGACGGTATTGTAGGAGCTTTTCAATTCTTTACCGCCTCAATCTTACTTGGATCCACGTGAATACCATTCTGGTTGACCACGTGACCAAGGAAATGCACTTCTTGCAACCAAAACTCACACTTGGAGAATTTAGCATACAACTTCTCCTTCTTCAGCAATTCCAACACCAACCTCAAATGAACCTCATGTTCCTCCTTAGACTTTGAGTAGATCAAAATGTCATCAATGAAAACGATGAAAAACTTGTCTAGGTACGGTTTGCAAACCCGGTTTATCAAATCCATAAAGACTGCTGGTGCATTGGTTAATCCAAAAGGCATAACCGTAAACTTAAAATGTCCGTATCTCGTTCGAAACGCGGTGTTTGGAATATCATCCTCATGCACTCGTAGTTGATGATAACCCGACCGAAGATCTATCTTGGAAAAATAACGCGCTCCTTGCACCTGATCAAATAAGTCATCGATCCTAGGAAGCGGGTAACGGTTTTTTTAACAACCAACTTGTTCAACTCCCTATAATCTATGCACATGCAAAACGAGTCATCCTTCTTCTTAACAAACAACACCGGTGATCCCCACGGAGAATGACTCGGCCGTATGAAGCCTTTATCTTGCAACTCTTAGAGTTGTTCAGACAATTCTTGCATTTCCGAGGGCGCTAGAAAATATAGAGACTTCGCAACTGGCGTCGCTCTAGGAACTAAATCTATGCGGAACTCAACTTGTCGTTGCGTTGGTAATCCCGACAAGTCTTCTGAAAACACATCAGCAAAATCTCGTACGACGGAAATATCACTCAGTTTTGGTTCGCCTACCTTCATGTTCATTAGGGTTTTCATGACTCCTTGAGTACGTTTACCATGAACCCGAAGTATCTCACCACCTTCCAACGGTATCAACGAATTCTAAGGGTTACGAACTATCGAATAGGGTAGCAAACGAGTATCGAATCAAAGGCTAGAAATATATAATGGATTTCACATATGCAAATAGACGTGGATCAAACGACACAAGAATCCTTAAAGAAAGGATATAATATCTATACCGATAAGAAACGCAAAAAAAATCAACAAGCGTACCAAGACAAAAGGAACACATATCGAATAATGATACGTATCAAGATTGATAAGTACGAAAGACGGAATTCTTATACCAATAATCGACTTTACTCGAAAGAACCAATTAAATATTGTTTTTAAAAAAAATCATTTTGAACAATAAAGAGGTCATTTTAAATATGAAAATCATTTTAAATAGAAAAAAATTATAGAATATTAGAAATCTTTTAACAACAAGAACTCAAGAGAGAAAGTGAGAAGGAAGGAAGTATTTTAGAGAGAGAAAGATAAGAACATGAAATGCATTACTATGTGAAACATACAACTAACCAACCACCTCTCCAAGGCATGGAGAGGTGTATTTATACTTACAAATGGCATGTGGGCTTGGGCTTGCATGGATTAATCCATGGGCCTTTGCTAACTAACTGTGTAAGTTTCCAAAAATTACTTAACGAGCTAACGACCGTTATCTATGGAAGCGACCGACACTTTCGTGTTCCTAACAATCCCCCCCAAGGGAGGTCGCTCCATTTTATAAGAAACTTAAACCTAGCATACTATGCTTTATCTTTAGTCTTGAGCTCGTTCAACTTCAATCATTGACTTGTGATTTGATGTAGTGATCATTGACTTTTGGGTTAGAGCTTGTTTCCTTCTCTTGACTTGAATGTGATCTTGAACAACTTGAGATCATCAACCAAGCATAATCTCTTTACGTCATCTTATAAACTTTGCCATCTTATGAACTTGTGACTTCTGGACCGACATGCTCATACCTTTCTTGATTTGTTGACTTGAAAAGCTTTAATGTTGCATCTTTCTTGAAATACTTTAACTTTAACACTTCGTCACTTCGAGAAAGAAGTTCGGTATCAGAGTATCGGAGGTCTTGAAACATGTACTTGAGCTTTCACGATGGCTTTATGTTTTTCGGTCGGGTATGAGCATGTGGCTATGAATCTGTAAGTCAGCTGGAACAAGGTACCTTCACCTTCATCTTTAAGTATCCTGCATTAAAACAGTTAGCAATAAAGCCGGGGGGGGACGAATATGGCTTTGTCATTCGCCCATGTTTGGTTGAAGTAACCTTCTAATCCGTGAGGATCGACCTGTGATCAGGTAGATTCAATTTAAGAAGAATCTTCTTGATAGGATTTCCAGCTAAAGTATAGAATCTTTCTAATACATTTGCATTAGATTCATCAAACTCAGCATGTTCTCATTACCGGAACGTCTCAAAGCAGACATCACGGTAAGAGTGAACCAGTGAGTTACTGTCTCACCGATTGAAATAAAAAAATTGATTTGAAAATCTATCGACGTGTCATCATCAATCGTCAATTCATAACCTGGAACAAGTTTGATTCTTACAGAATCGCACAAGTCACCTACCATGAGCTTGTTTAATGTTGGCTCAAGTAGGATTTCCATCTTTACTGTGAATTATATCACTCGGATGTTCTAGCAAAATCACAAGGATAATGCGTAGGACTCTTAATATATTTTTCATTATTCACATTGTGTGAGATAGCAAGCATAATTTTGACAAGTTTCCTAATGAGATTTATGGATGATCTCTTTTGGCTCTAGACTCAATAGTGCACTTTGATTTTAATGATCGGAGGCTGGAGCAGACTGCTACCTTTTCAATATCAACTAACTCGGAGTGAGAAAGTTGATAGAAATGCATGTAATCTCCGTGAGAAATGAAACAAGAGTCTGTTAAGAGACCTTGAGTGGCTAGGGAGGGTTGTGCATAGCGTCACTGGGTCCATGATTGTCTTCAATGTCAGAAAACAACTTAGTGTTTCCGACAGATTATGTATTGACCCAGTTTCTGCCTAAGTGTATGGAGGGCTTCTTTCTTTTCACCCTTTATCCTTACATTTCTTTTTCATTCTTCAACCCCTTCAATGCTTACCGAGACTTCATAACTAACACCTTGTTGGGTTTATTCCAGTGTTAGCTCCATCTCAGTCGGCATTATTCCCAATTCTCACTTTTTCTCCTTTTGTATCATACCTAAGGACTTCTACACTATCTAGTGGATATCCCTGGGTAGATCCCTCCGGTTCTGGCTGGATCATGGGATTTGAATACCTATGCCTAACCACCTTATAACTCCATAAATTTAAGTACATGGTCGGTCTTTTGGGTATTCCATCTCAATCAAAACCAAAATCATTGAAAATTTCAATCAAAGTGTTTGATATAAATATCAAAAGATTTACACTTTGAAAGTTTTTCATCATCACTAAAAGCTCCCCCTTAACATGTGCATCGTAATCGTAGTACATGCTAAGTGTGGAGTGCATTGAGTCCATTTTATCTGATCACATTTCAATACAAATTAGATTCAGTTTAATCACATTTTCTCCCCTTATCCAAAATGTTAATCCCTTGATATTTTGGATATCAATTGATTAAACGTTCGGGGACAAAATGTTACATAATATCTAACAGGAACATTTTAATGCTCCCCCTCAATTTTTGAGGGTTTATAAGACAGTGCTGAGTACAATAATTTGAAATTTTTTGAATTTACTAAGAAATTCTTGAAAATTTTATACTCAAGCACTACTTATTATCACCATAAAGTCTACACTACATATATACAAATGTCACAAGTTATTTATTACGTACAAGGTTTGACCTATTATGATGAGGAGATCATATGATAAATCATATGGTCATTTGCAGCAGCCGAAAGTCTCCCTCGTACGGTCTCCCACCAACAAATTTCTCCAAACTCCGCATAATCCTCCTTGTCTTTAGCTGTTTGTCAATTGCCTGGATCATAGCTCCTGCTTTGTCTTTCTCACTTTGTCTCCAGATAATCTGTGGCAAATACTCCATCCGGATTCCCTTTAGACGATCATTAAGAGCAGTCCGAACATCAATGAGTGTACCGTCGCTGAACTTGTGTAGTTCATCAATACGCACCAGTCTGTTCTTTTTGTCTTTGTTCTGGTAAATGAAACCTCTTGGATTGGAGTATGCTGTGTAAACTTCCCTTCTTTTAAGATCTGGTCTCTACGTATCCGGCTTAGTGAGGTTGAGCTTCTTTTGGTAACTTTCGACACCTAATTGAAGATCTTCCACACGCCTTTGGATGACAACGCTTCTTGTGAACATTCTTAAGGAGACATTAAAAGCTAGGCGTTCTTCAACGGTGAGATTTGTCAACTTGCCTTGAACAAGAAAAAGCAGCATGTCTTTGATGTCTTGAACGCGAGGCCTGTTGAAATTGCCTTCCTTGAATTTGTATAGCTTTTCATCATCCCTACGAACTGTGATCCAATCAAGATGCTTGTAGTTATGTTAGTCTACTATTTCAAGTTTTGTGACAGCAATGATTCTGCGTTTGGAGTAGACATGACGAGCAGATTCCCTGTTGGCAGCAAATCCATAGAATTGTTGTCGTTTTCGCCCCCAGTATGAAATTCCCCAGAGTGCATGTTTGTCATAGCTAACCGGCACTTGACTCCACATTCTGTTAGGGACCAAATCTTCAATCCATTTGATGTGCTTGTAATCTGCGGCCTTGGTCTTCGTCACTGAAGTTGCATATTTTCGGCTTGAGACACCACCGCTTAGATACTTTAGGTCGTTGTTGATGAAGTGATCAAAAGGTATGACACGACGACCTCGGGAATTGGGTATCAATGGTAGTGGCTTTCGCAGATCATGTGGATATTGCTGACCTTCAGGGTTGTTCCCGTCTAATTGTTCAGTGGTTGCCTTGTAGACTTCTTCAAAGAGGTATTCGAGCTCCACCAGACTCTTGCATGATCCTTTCATCGGCTCAAATGTTGGACCAATTAATAGTTCTGGAGTTAAAGTATCAACCTTAAGTCGGTTCATCACGAATGCTGAGTAAACAAAAAAAATTATAAACACAAAAAGACACCCTTTTGATGGCTGTTTTGCAAAAATACTTGTACAACTAGTGTTACTAAACCTATTGGAAGAAGAAAAATGAGAACTTTAAGGTTTTTAAGCCGAAAAATTTAAAATCAAGATTTTTCTCTTTATAAGGTTTTCGAACACAAAAAAATAACAAAATGATGTTTTTCTTGATTCTAAGCTTGTACACCTATATCATAAAGATACTAGATCAGATTTACCAAGGTAAATAATCCTTTAGTGTACACAATAGCTTTGAAACCAAAGAAAATATAAGAAATAAAGGACGATTTTTACGAGTAAACAAACGAACCAAAAAAATAAACACAAAGACTAAACACACCACTCCATGGCTCTTGATACCAATTGTAGAATATTAGAAATCTTTTAACAACAAGAACTCGAGAGAGAAAGTGGGAAGGATGGAAGTATTTTAGAGAGAGAAAAATAAGAACATGAAATGCATTACTATGTGAAACATACAACCAACCAACCACCTCTCCAAGGCATGGAGAGGTGTATTTATACTTACAAATGGCACGTCGGCTTGGGCTTGCATGGATTAATCCATGGGCCTTTGCTAACTAACTATGGAAGTTTCCAAAAATTACTTAACGAGCTAACGACTGTTATCTATGGAAGCGACCGACACTTTCGTGTTCCTAACAAAAATCGTCTTAAGTATAATCTTTATAAAATTCATTTTAATCATGGTTGCCATAAAAATATAGAGATAGTTATTTAACGGTGTATCGCATCTTACCACTATAAATCATTTTAAACCTACTTTTCATAATAGAAATAAAATTTATTAACCACAAAAAAATCATATCTTATTTGTATAGACCATTTTAAACCTATTTTATTCACAAAGATCATTTTAGACATGGTATTTACAGTCAACCTGTATCACATCGTTTTATAAAAATCATTGTAAACATAATTTTCATAAAAATAAAGAGACATTCACATAAAAGCGATGTTACAACATATTCATAAAAGCATTTCAAAAATAGTTCTCCCCAAACATCGTCAAGATATACTTCAAAAGGGTTTTTATAATTCGACTTCAATATAAAATATGTTACTCAAACAAAGGACATCGTGATACCAAAAGGGATTGTAAAATACCGTAAAGACTCTAACACAATTATATTGTTTGAAAGCGAAAGAAAGTATCAGGAACCATATAATCAGAATAACAGTGAAGCGAACACGCACAAGAGAAATTCATACAAAGACATTACGAATCAGAAGAAGAACACGAAGACTCATCCGTACTCGCGATCAAAAGAACAACCATTGAAAAACATCGGTACTAACATGCCGCAACATGTTACGAAAACCAAAAGATATATATAAAAAACAGAGTAATGATCTGCACTAATATGTTAGGAACAATTAGTGCTTAAAAGAAAATTTTGATACTCATATGAGTAATCGATGCAACGAAAGAACTAGTGAAACGCACCTATATCCTAAGGAGCAGATCCGAACAACCAATATACAACAAGACGTCGGATAGGAAAGATAGGACATCCGTACTAACATAGTACGATGAAGGAATGCTAAACTTAAAGTTAGGATTCCTAACAAATAATCGATCAATCGAACAAATTCAATAGTCATAATAGTAATAAAAGGTATCCAAGATATTCATAACCGTTAGGTAGAAAAGAAACTTGTTGACTACGCAACTAAGCCCAACAAAATCGCTCATTAGTTAAGAGAAGAATTCTCTAACTATATACCATCCTTATCATTAACACACATATAACAACATTTTACACTATCACATAACAAACAAACACCGATCAATGCCATTATGGTCATAAGTCCACGTGTGTGATGCCTTTATAATTATGTTGGCCACCATAATTATAATTGCATCCTTTCACATGTATACTTACTTTCAAGACTACACCTCTCAATGATAACGCGCATATAAGCACATATACCACATTGCACATCTTAAACCACTCCAATATAACACAGAAAGGATGCTCCATCAAAGAAATACTTCTTATATAAAGATAAAATCGAAACGACATAAAGGAACGAAAGTCTCGCTGTGCCTCCAAAATACGAAATATCTGAAAGAAATAATCAATAGCAACGTGACAAGGTAAAAGACGGAATAAACTTATGCTGGGCCTCGCTTGGGTTTGACTTTGCCTTCGCAAGAGTCACCTGACTCCATGGGTCCAAGCCTACTATGAGCATTCGATAAGCGATCAACTACCCTATCTCCTTTAGTTCCATAAGAGGCTCTTTCTCAATTGGCTCCTCTTTTGGATCTCTATAACGCTTAAGTCCAATTGGGAAAATGGTTCCCCAATGAAACTTCTTACGGATAGGGGGAGACGTAGTTATAAATAGTAAGGAAGTAATATATACCATATTAGATAATAGTAGACAAAATAGCTAAATAAAAGTTAGACAAAATAAGATAATAAAAGCTATGCAATTAGGGAGGAAGCATAATAGTTATAATACTAAACACTTAAACCCTAAAATGCATCTATATGAAAGACTCCTAGGTTATAGTCTAAGCTCAACCACCTACTTCTCTATAACCTGGCTCTGATACCAATCTGCCACACCCCGCCAAGGCAGAAACACGAGGCGTAACGAGAATGGATATCATCACAACACAAGGGCGTCTATATAGAGAACTAAAATGCATAAAGTAAACAAAGAATAGACACAAAGTGGCATGAAAATACCCAAACAAACATAAAAGATAATTGTCGTCTTGTATTGAAGCAAAAGGGGTTCACGTCAATACCAAGACATGCAAAACATCCAGAATAAACCTAAGTAGTTCAAATCAACAACATTCAATATTCATTCATGCATGAAGTAAACTAGGAGATTTAAACTCCGCAAGCAGCCTATGGTCTCTCTAGCCACTTATCTTATTCTTAAGATCCTCATGATGCTCACCTAAAAATGATGCTTAAAACGTCAACATAAAGGTTGATGAGAGTCATAGGTTTACGACACACAATCCAAACTTTTAATCAATTATTGTGATTAATAAAATAGGACATGGCAGGACAGTTAAGCTAGCTATTATACAGGCTAACATGCATACGTACAAAACAACCACAATCAGGACAGAACGTGTCCCACGATCCAAGTCACACCAAAATATCACACTGAAATGGGTACCCTCCGATCGGAATCACACAGTACTGAAGAGAAACTTTACCCTCCGATCGGAATCACACAGTACTGGGTAGGAACTTTACCCTATGATCGAAATCACACAGTAATGGGTAGGAACGTTACCCTCCGATCCAACAACACATAAACATTTAGCACATATCATATAATAGCCACATAAATGTCCATGCATCAATTAAACCACATAATCACAGCAATTAAAACATTTCAAAACCATTTGCATCATTTCCATCCCAATTTAAAAACAATGTAAAAAGAGGGACTATGAAACTCACCTGATGCTCAACGCAGCTTCCCAAATTTCCTAGCACAAAACTACACAATAAAATATAAACGTGTTACACGCGACTAAGCCAAATGCTTAAGTCCATGCAACAATCATATGATGGATGTCTAAGGGGTTTACATACCTCCATGGGTCACCCCGACACCATGCCCGACTTTAACCATCTCATTTACTCATAAGTCTACTTAACTACATTTTACTCAAAAACGCAGAATTTTAGTGTCACTTTTCTAACTTTCAACCCTTATCTACCAAACCTAATAAATTCTCAAATAAATCACCTATGTACACTTAGGTGTTTACTAACTACCTCATATTCCCCAAAAGCTATTCACACGTGCAAATGCCTCAAATAAATTCCCAACACAAAAGTACCCAGATTCGGATCTAAATGCGCACTAAAATGTTTGACCTTGCTAACCATACTTAGACAACTAATCGGAAGCTAAATTTTAGTGTGAAGTTAATAGACATATAGAACTTGACTTCTGTGTTTTGGCTAACCTTAATTCGAATTTTAACTAGGGGTTTTACCTCTCTAATTCTGACCCAAATCTGACCCGTATTTACTGTTTTGACAACTTTTCTTGCAACGACCATTTGACTAATTTTCCTACCTCAAAAACCTTCGAGGCTGTACTTTTTGAAAACTAGACTCTCTGAGCTACAATTTACGCATAAGATTCACCTCTTAACTCGTTTCTATCATCAAGATATCATTCGTTGAACACGACACAAAAATCTGCCAAACCTTAAATCACAAATTAACATGTTTTAATCCTAACCATTTGCACCAATATGACCCTAATCAAACCCAAAACGCACTAGCATGATCATAAAATCATTAATTACAGAAGTTTTAAAACCCTAATGATCCATCATAATGTTTGTTACATGATTTGAAAATAATTAACAAAAGTGGAGAACATACCTAACGTTCTTACTTGAATTAACACAATCTAACACCTAGATTTCTTGATCAAAATTTTGTGTTCTTCACCTGAGGGATAAGGGGATTTCGGCTGAACAAGGTGGGGAGGAGGGAATGCGGCACCAAAAATCTTGTTTAGGGTTTACATATGGTTTAGATAATTATAAACCTAAGCCTTATCCAACTACAAGTTGTATAAGACTAATACTCTATTTTTTTCTTCTTTTTCCTTCTTAAATTCGATCAGAAATACTTATATATATATATATATATATATATATAATATTTATATATATTTTATATATATAATATATCATATAATTATATATGTTATATATATATTATTATATATATTATATATGTTATATATATATATATATATATACGTTTTATTTTTTTATTTTTTTTATATAATTTATTACATAATTACCTACATTGTGTTATTTTTCTATAAAAATCTTTATTAATTTTGTAAACCTTTTGAATAAAAACTAGTTAATAACTTACTATTTATAACTTTTCATACTTTTTATATCTAGAAAGTTCATTACTAACTCTCAGAATTCACGAACCCAATTCGTTTCCAATATGCAATACTTTCTATATTTATCTAACACATTTGAGTATCATTTTCCTCCAACGGAAAAATAGTAGAAAAATAAGGCTACGAGAGCTCACCTCAAGCAAGTCTTTAGCAACCAAATCTCAATCACACAAGCAAATGCGACGACGTCCGCACACGACCTTGTCCAGTTAATGTCCCATTTTAATCATTCATTTCCAAAACAGTCTTCACGTTTGATGCATAGAGGTTAGACGCGTTGTATAATTACCCTTAACATTTTAGTGGTGTGATGGTTGACGTTTCATCCCAAAATAT
The DNA here is from genome assembly GCA_026074375.1 of Tanacetum coccineum. Taxonomy (NCBI): domain Eukaryota; kingdom Viridiplantae; phylum Streptophyta; class Magnoliopsida; order Asterales; family Asteraceae; genus Tanacetum; species Tanacetum coccineum. Next base: position 35,883 of record BQNB010035726.1, on the reverse strand, counting down.
CTTATCAATCTGATATCTCAACGATACATACTTATACAATTTAAAGAAAAAAATAAGTAATATAAGTAAATATTTATAATAAATAATTATAAATATATCTCGATAAGTCCATTTGGTACCCTTAGTTACCATAAAATAATCATGAAATGATTGCAAATGAAACGTTTAACCATAATAAACATGTTCGAAAAGTTTCGAGGAAAAATTATATTTTTCGTCTTTTAGTGAATTTATTAAATAATAAAAATAATAAAATAATAATGTTTTATTATTTAAATCAAAATTTATGTTTTAAGTAAAATTTCTAAGTATAAACTTTTTACGAAATTTAGACATGACCCGTACGTTTATATAACGTTTTCCAAGTTTCAAACCTTAATTTCAACACTTTTCATCATTTCGACACTTTTTCGACAAAATTCCAAAATCTCAATCCATTACGTCTATCAAGGCATTTTTCTCAAAATATCGTTCAATATTACTTTGTAAACATATTTTACTTTCAAGAGTCCGTCAAAACTCTCAGAATGACTAAATATTGCTTATTGGGCTTTAAGGCCCAATAAGGGTCCATTAAGGTATTTATACGTCCAAAATACGATCCAATCCTAAAACCAATGCCCATTTATATACATAAGCTCATACTAATAAGCAGAAAGTAACCCGGACCACAATAAGCCAACAAATAAGCCACGGCTTATTTGTGCTTATTGGGCTGTGAGCTTTTAAGCTCCAAAAACATACCCATAAGCTAAAAATAAGCTTAATAAGCTACAATATATATATTTGGTTAACATCGTAAGCCACAAAAATAGTCCGCGAATATACGTAATATAAAGCAAATAACCAAAAACACATCTCTTGTGTTTTCTTAAATAAGCCGCAAGCATATAAGCTCAAAATAAGCCATAAAGTGCTTAAAAATAAGCCTAAATAATCTATACAAGCTAATATCCAAAATAAGCTATCTAGCAATATATGTTTTTCAACCATCACGACCACAATATCAAAACTATAAAACCCTCTTAGTTTCTTTTTTATTCGACGCAACCAAACACCTCTTTTATATTTGTTTCGTTTTCAAAACTCACTTTTTACGACGATCAACTTGTACAACTAACATCTATGCATCAATATAAACCCAAAAGGACAAACTAAATTTAAATTTAGAAACTTTCAAGAAAAGTCTTCAAAATATAGATTTCGACACGAACCGGACAACCCAAACGTTGTTTAAATGAATACCCAAATACTCGTATCAACCCGGAATATCACGTTCTTGATCAAAGTTAGAAAATTTATGATGTTTGTGTTTTGCTTTGGTCGGACGCACAAGACACACACACTTATGTGTGTGTGTTTTTTTTTATAAATGAGATGAATGAATGAAAATGTTGGTGGAAGGAATATTAGTACTAGGCATAAACACACTTGCTAGAAAATAGCCATTTTGTCCCCCCTCCCCCCTCCTTGACTCTCTTGACCGGTTATAGGATCCTATGGAGTCTCGGGTCTTTCTTTTCGTGTCGGGATCATTTAAAAGTCATAAAACTTGATCGTAAAATTTTCCCCAAAGTTAATTAGCGTTTTTATTCACCTTAAAAATACTTTTCCATTAACCTAAAGTATTTACACGACATATTTACACTTTAAACCCTTTAAAACTCATTTGGACATTAACGGACGTGCCAGGACTCATTTTTCGACATTTCTTAAATTTCACGATTCAACCACCCGGAACTTAACTAACATAATAATAACTTCTAAAAGGACTATTATTCACAATAACTCAAAAATTATCACAATTTTCATAAAATCACCACCGTCAACACGGTACAATATCTGAATAAACTGACAAACATCAAATAGTCAAAGGACTAAGAATGAAATATTCAGAACACAAAAAGGGCAAATGTTACAAATAAGCCACGACTTATTTGTGCTTATTGGGCCGTAAGCCCAAGAGCTCAAAAATCAAGTCCGTAAGCTAAAAAAATAAGCTAGTGCGCTACGTATAGTATTTGGTTACTACCATAAGCTATAAAAATAGTCTACAAACATACGTCATACCACGAAAATATTCAAAATCACATACCTTGTGTTTTTATAAGAAGACGTGAGCATATAAGCTCTAAATAAGCCACGAAAAGCTCTCAAACTAAGCTATACAAGCTATTATACAAAGTAAGCTATCTAGCAATATATGTTTCTCAACCATCACGACCACAATATCAAAACTAACAAAACCTTATACTTGTTTCTTTTTTATTCGAACCCTAAACGCACCCTTTTATTCATTTCGTTTCCGAAAATCAATTTTTACGATGATCAACTTGTACAACTAACATCTATGCATCAATATAAACCCAAAAGGAAAAACAAAATTTAAATTTGGAAACTTACAAGAAAACCTTCAAAAATATAGATTTTGACACGAACCGGACATCCCAAACGTTGTTTAAATGACTACCCAAATACTCGTATAAACCCGGAATATCACGTTCTTGATCAAAGTTGGAAAATATATGGTGGTTTGTGGCGGACGAACACACACGCACACACACTTATGTGTGTGTGCGTGTTTTTTGAAAATGAGATAAATGAAAGAAGATGTTGGTTGTAAAAGGGAATATATGTGTATAATTTCTAGAAAAGGGAGCTAAAATCATGCCTCCTTGTCCCTTATAAGACTAGAACCGGTGGGGCTCGGGGTGTCGTTTTTGTGTCGGGATTACTTAAAAGCTCGCAAAACTTAACCATAAATTGTTCCCCAAAGTTAATTCGCATTTTTATTCAATTTAAAAATACTTTTCCATTAACCTAGAGTATTTACACGACATATTTACACTTTAAAGCCTTCAAAACTCATCTGGACATTAACGGACGTGTCGGGACTCGTTTTTCAGCATTTCTTAAAATTCACGGGTCAACCACCCGGAATGCAAACAACACAATAATAACCTCTAAAAAGGACTATTATTCACAATAAACCTTAAATTACCATAATTCTCAACAAAATCACCACCGTCAACACGGTACAAAATCTGAATAAACTAACAAACGTCAAATAGTCAAAGGACTAAAAATGAAATATTCATAACAAAAAAGGGGCAAAGGTTACATGTAGAACATAAAATCGATTAATCTATTGAATTGATAGTTCAACCAGTCCAATCGATTTGACGGGTTTAAAAAACTGTTGGGTTGTACACCACTTTCTTTAGTTTATTTTAGTATATAAAAGATACGTGATATTTTTTTTGGTAAAGGGGAATTTACCTCGGTAAATTATATTAACCCAATACAAATAAGTACAATGGAATGTGGCTGACATGCTACATTAACCTCAAGCACAGCTTGAACTTCTACCTAATCGAATGACATGCCATTCGATTAAACCTAAGACAATACAAATCCTATTACACCAATAGGAAAAAACCACCTACATAAGCAAGAACAAAACATAAATGACATCATTTTTGGTCCAAAATCACCTCCGGAATCTTCCAACGTCTCATAAGAGCTAAACTCGGTTTAGAATTCTTGAAACGACATGAGAACAATTTAAGCCGAATAGAGGAAGTAATGCATTCAATCACCTGAACCACCGAGCGTTTATTGTTCATGAAAAGCCTTTCATTCTTTTCTTGCCATAAAAATAAGCTGAGGCAGCAATCACCAATTTGATAATAACGCTATCTGACGTTCTTCTTTTAGCAATAGGGAGAATAGAACTAACCACATCATAAATATTATAATGCTTCTGAGATAACCCAGCCAAATCTGTCATATGCTTCCACACCTGCTTAGAATATGAGCAATCAAAAAATAGGTGATCATGTGAGTCGGGCTGAGACTCACATAACGGACAAAAAAGATACGTGATATACCATTTACTAAAAAGTGAAAAAGTTTATACATTAAACGTGAAATTATCAACGGGATTTTCCAGCAACAAACATATGTAGTTGTGATATTGTGGTTAAGAGTTTCGTGTAACGTTTATACATAAACGTGAAAATATCAAAATGTAAATGCAAAAAGGTTTCAAAGAAAAAACCTTAAAATGTATCAAAAAACACATAAAAATAATTAGTGAAACTGAAAATAAAACATTGCATCAATTATGAGATTACTAACAATGCACGTTATTCGTCCAATAAAACTTCAGCCAGCACGCTGGAGTTAGAGTGTTCTTGCCAAGAATTCCTCTTGCTCAATTTGAAGATGACATGTTCCATTTTAAACTAAAGAGAAAAAAATTCCTTGTGCGCCTTAACTTTACGATGACTATCAATAAAGCTCAGGACCAAACAATTCTAAATGTGGGTGTTTATTTGACGGACTTTGTTTTATCGCATAGCCAACTTTATGTTGTATTTTCTAGAAGGATATCACATAGAACTACAATAATATTAGTAAATTCAGTCAAAGAGTTCGGTTAAGAAGGAGTCTACACCTCAAATGTCGTGTAACAAGAAGGTTTTTTTTTGAATGGCAAATGGAATTTTATTAAAAAAGGGCTAGAAAGAAACTAGCAGACGATATACACGCAAAAACGATCCAACAAACAAAGAACGAAAAGGAACAGAAAAACTCTAACGAAACGAACTCGCAAAACAACCAAAGGCTATTAGAATAAGAAAGATCCCACCATGGCGCCAACTGAATTAACTCCCATGAACGAAACCGAACACCCGAGGCATCATACCAAAAAGCGATCTAACCGGCATCCTTTGTTTGTCTCGATAAGGCATTATGAAGAAGAATAGCTTCTTTAACGTTGCCATAATAACTCCAAATCTGAAGATCGCTAGGAAAATAATCTTTCCACGAACGTAGTTGCGCGAGAGAGAACAACCCGTGTATATTTCCATTGGGGTCTCTATAGCTCCATCGTTTATCAGAATCTATCTCGTCACTAGTTAGAGGACCAATATAATCAATCCACGAAGAACCAGACTCAACAGCAATATTTAAATCATTACCCGGGGGTGTAGATGGAGGCGCAATGATGGAGTCTTTTTCAGGAGCAATAACTGGCGTAACATCCTCATTATCATCAGTGGTAACATTACCACAATCACCCTGAGAATGAACTCCAAGAATCTCACCAGCATCATCTTCCAAATTCTTTTCCATGCAATCCTTAATACACCCATCATTATACAAGACCGAATCATCACGAATCTCGCCTTCTTCAAAGGAGTCCACAAGATCACTTTCCACCCCACGAACATCCTCCTCTCGCAAAACCCGACTAGAAGGCGACACCGAATCATTGTTAACATTCTTAGGGGAATCTGAATCACAACTATCGACATCCAAATGCTCCTCATTTTCCAAACTTTCATCCAAACTAGGACCCTCTGCATCCTTCCTTTCCAGAGGATTAGACTCGGAATTGACCTCCATCGATTCAATATTGGGCGCCCAATATGCAAACTCAGTAGCGATAATACGATAAGTCCGATTACGATATGAAACTATAAAGGACTCTATCACACGATGTAAAGACTCTGTAAGGACACAAACCTTCCCATGAGACATTGGTCCATCACTTACCATATCCGTAAACACGCTGCTTCCCCACCGACCACCCAACTTCTTATAAACCTCTGGAGCCCATGATGCCAATGGCAGACCCACCAGGTCTATCCAAACACATCTTTCATCTGGAATAAAATCGTGAGAAACATCTTTGAACTCCAAAAATATCTCTTTTAACGCCTTTGAAGTCTTGACGCTTTCCACTTGATCCATAGAGTCGAATTCCAACCAAACCCAACGTCCCCCAACATATCTAAGACCAACATCATCGAATCCCTCAGAAGACATATGTTTTAGAAGCTCTGAAATGACACTTAAATCTTTAACTTTAGCAAGAATACTACGCTCCATACCATCCAAATCAATACAATCGTCTACCGAGATAGACATCACCGCTTCATTACCCGCTTCCTTATATACCTTGTTACAATCCGACACCCCCACAGATTCTGCTCCAGCATTACTTGTACCGTATTTGCCCGACATGTCCACTGATTTGTTGCCCAGGACCGCTTTAGCATACGAGTTAAAAGACTGAAAAACATTTTCGTTGATACTAACAGATTGAGAGTTCGAACCTACACTGGGTTTGCCGTCCCCAGAACGTTCCACAGGTCTATTATAAGTTCGACCATACTTCGCCACATCGGCAAATAAATGAAAACCACCCATCCATGCCGTTCTTAGATTGGAAACTAACTGATTGATATCATTAACGTTTATAAAACGTACAAAACCAAATCGATGACCCGATTTGGATCTCTTTGCAGCTATGTAAACATCGATCACCACACCCCATTTGTTACAAATATCCCAAAGATCTTGGACCGACGCATTCCATGGGATATTAGAAACAAAGATTGATGAAAACGACTTATGTTTCTCACGAAAATTAGGATGGGATTTGTTGGGAATACCTTTGTTACGTTGCTCTTGACGACGACTATTATCGAGATGATCGTTCCTTTTGCTTTCTGAATAATTATTAGATCGGTGACCTGTGCCAATTGCCATCGTTATTTAACAACAGAATAGCCAAGATCCGAAAATAGGATTGAAAACGCCTCTCATTTGTGAAGATGGAGATCTTGTGTAACAAGAAGGTTTACATGATGAATCACGTGCATTGTTAAATTATCTCATAATTGATGTAAATATTTTATTTTCAGTTTTACTATATGTGTTTATATGTTTTTTTGATACATTTTAAGAATTTTTCTTTGAGTTGAATTATCGCATTTACAACATTTTGCAATTATACTTGATATTTTTCACGTTTTATGTATAAACGTTACACGGAACACTTAACCACAATATCATACCTATGTTTGTTTCTCGATAGAAAAAACTTGTTGTAAGCACAAGTAGGGGTGTTAACGAGTCGAGCTTTTAACGAGCTACTCGAGCTCGAGTTCGTTTATCTCGAGTCTAGCTTGAAAATTATCGAGCTCGAGTCGAGTTCAAACAAAAAATTATGTTCGATTAGTTTCACGAGTCGAGCTTTTAAATCTAATACTTAGCTCGGCTCGTTCGAAAGCTCGTTTAGTTATTCGAGTCGAATGAGCTAAACGAGCTAGTCGAGTCGAACGAGCTTAACGAGTTAATCAAGCCAAACAACTAGTTTTTAAAATATTATACTTTAGATGTTTCTATAAGTGTTCATAAAATAATTTAAACTTAATAGTATAACTAAAAATGTGTCATGCATCATTAGTAATAAAGTTGACACTTCAAGTTTATATTCATTATTTACTTGATCTTTTACTTTTATAGTCCTCCATCTTTTCTTCATTTATGTCTCTCTTTCAATGTGGGATGCAATTTTTTTTCTATTTACCTATCATATAAACACACTACAAGTAAGAATATTATCAATGAATAATCACTATACTTTTAAGATTTATTAAATTATGTATTCAAAAAATTACTATATCATTTTTATATATAAATTAAGTATATGTATGTTTAGTTACAATTTGTTAGTATTTGTTTATATTAACTTACTAAGATAATTTTATCGTAAATATACCACAATTATGTTATTTAACAAATCAAACTATAACAAAAAAAAGATTTAAGTATTAAACAAATCAAAATATATTTACAATCTTAATTTGGCTCGACGGTAAACGATAGTAAAGAACGTGTAGTGTCGCAAGTAGCACTCCGCTTAAAGCTTTTGAAGGCTTTGTATTTAATATCAGCTTTTAAAAATAGTGATCATACTTTAAATTCTCAACAAGTTACTACTAGTGAACAAGTTTTATGTTGTTATTAACTACTTACAAAATTACTTTTGATCTTATTAGTATGGATTTGAGTTGGTTAGAAATTATAATGAAAAATTGATCCTAAAATTATATTTTTAGATGGTGAACTGCATATTTGATGAGGCTCAAGAAAATGATCTTACCTATAATTAAATTACGCTAAAATGCGTTTCTCAAAACTTTAAATCAAATATACATTTATTAAATGACTAAACATTTAGTAAGTTGAGAGGTGAGATTGTTTTTTGACTATGTAACACATACATTTAGATGGTTAAGATAAATCACATGAGTCAATATTTGTTTCTTTCTTGATAAAAAATTACATAAAACCAAACAAATTCTATGCAAATTCATAGTGTCATAAATAAACACATGTTGAGAAGCTCGTCGCAAGTCGTGGGCAGACTATTTGTGAAACTAAATCAGTTCCTCTCGTGTCACGGAGAGTTGTTGGGTTCCTATGAAGCTTTAAAGTTCCCGTTAACTAAGAACACATTCGAGTAAGTATACACTTATCATGTGTAGTTAGGCATTAGTAAGTTAAGGTCGTCCCACGAGACTTGGTTATAATCGAGTGTTATTTGATTGTTTAAGCAAGTAACAAAGGTGGCGGTTATGATTGCCACATATCAAATTATTAGGATTTAACAGCTAAATAACATTTATTAACACGAAGAACGCAACGGAAAACATCTCAAATAGATCTCATATGATGTGCATAAATTAACATATTAATAACAAAGTTACTATGATATGAGCACTCTCCAATACAAAACCACTAAGAAAAGCAATAAAGAAATCAAGGTTATGCAAGCACACAAAGAGAGCATACTTATTTTTTTTTTTTTTTTTTTTTTTTTTTTTTTTTTTTTTTTTTTTTTATTTTTTTTTTTTCAGACAAATGATCACATAGATATTAGGATGTTTAGCTTGAAAGACATGTTATCATTAATAATCTTTTCGACCTATAGAACACCAAAGAATCCTTTCGACTTGTAGACTTTGATAAACTATGGTCAAGCATTGTCTTCTAAAAATGACAACTAAACCAACTCCCCAACACCTTTGGAAATTGGTGGGGTGGTAGGTGAGAATTCCTCAATTCAAGGCCAAGTGTGTGTGGATGGCGTAGTATAATTTGTTCAATACATTGCCCCAATGGTCTTATTTAATTTTAGAACTCTTTGACCTTCAAGGGATCTTTAAAGTGGCAGATAATATAGCTAGGAGGTATATCTGATCGGATTTTGAGAGTTGGCATATTATAATCCCGCATTAGTTTGACTTTGGGAGCACAACATGGTTCCAGCCACCGGGCTAAAATCCACAAATGATCAGATATGATTGAAATCCACAATAACTTAGTTTACAAGATTGCTTCAATCATTCATAAGTTATTTAGATTTGTGGACAACCAAAACGTATAAAAAACATAAAAACATTCGGTTAATTAGAACACCCAAATAGATTTTGTACAACCACAACAACAAAATCATCATCTGCGAGTTTCATCTAACGTAAGCATATACAATAAACTACCATGACAAGGCCAAACAAAAAAACATTCAAAATAAAAGAAATCACAATGAAGTTCAGAAGTTTAAAATTAACCGATGAAAATACAAAATGTTTGTGTTACTATATTCTTCCTCACACTCTGCATATATAAAAGTAAAATACGTATACTAAGGATTTATAATTGATATAAGAATATGCATGTTTTAAATAATAGCTCTTATGTTTGTTACGTTATCTTTCTTTTTTCATTAGATGTTTTTTGTAAGTCTTAATACTTGTTTTAATTACATTGGTGTTAACTTATAGATTGGGTTAGATTAAGTATTTTAACATGTTTATTTAGTTTAGTTGGTAAATTCGTAAGTAATTTATCGAAAGACATATATTTATACCTTTGATTAAGGTTATAAGTAATAAAGCTAATTTATACCATCCCACATTGAGAAAAGAGAAGAAAATGGAGAGATATTGGGGGGAGTCTATAAAACAAAGACCCTTTTCTCATTTCTTCATTAGATTACATCTAACTTCTAAGTTTTCATAAATTTAAAGTGCCTATATTGTACATTCTTGACATTTTTTAATGCATAATTAGTGTTTATACAGGAAGTTATAAAAAATAAAATTGTTTGAGCTTTTTGGACTATTTTTGTTATTGCAAAACGAGCTTTTTTGTGGTGAGATCGAGTTAATAATAAGCTGATTAGTATAGAAAAGTAATAATTTAAAACGAGCTTCAGCTAGGACATCGAAATATAAATATATTCGAGTTCGAGCTCGAGCTAACTTATAAAAGTTTATTCGAGCTCGAGTCGAGCTCGAGCCGAGTAGTTATTAAACGAGCCTAGCTCGTTTAGGCTGAAACTCGACTCGACTCGGATCGTTAACACCCCTAAGCACAAGTACTCGTGTAGTTTTAATGATGCGTGAAACACAATTGTACCAACCGATTATTAATGTGTTAGAATATAAATATATACGGGTTTTCTATAGACTAATCGACCATTTGGGTCTCAAATAAGCCTTAGCATATCAATTTGTGTTTGTTTTAAAACTAAAAAATATGTATTTCTATCTCTACATATTGAAAAAGAAATTGATTAAATATTTAGCTCACAGTATAATAGACAGTATATCGCAGTGAATCAATTTAGTATGTTTTGAATATAAAACATGAGTTGCGATATATTATAAGTATCTCGATAATAAAAGTTTCCATTTACAAATATTTATAGACCAAGCTTATGGTGTAGTAAGGGGTATTGGGTATTTTAAGCAAAATACATTACTTAATTTTAAGGGGTTTTGAGTTTCAAAAATCTTCATAGACTTTTTATAAGTAGTAAAGATAAAAATATGGTGATATTTTTTCTTTGCTAACTAGAAATACTTAGATAAAAAAAATAAGAAATAAATTTGAAAATATCAAAAGAACAGGAGAAGTTGAACTATAAGAGGGACATGACTAGTAAACTAATCCCACATTGGTTGAAAAGGAAAACTTTCAAGCAAAAAACTTTATATAAGCAAAGCCCCACCCTAATTTAAAACTTAGTTAAGCTTTAGATGTTATTAAACATTTATTGTTTGTTTTCCTAAACAAGCTTTGTTGAGCTTATAAGTTACATAAATTTAATTTGAGCATTAAAATAATTTTTTATAATTGTAAACGACCTTTCGAGCTCGAGCTTGAGTTAATAAACAATCCTATCAAGTTCGATCTTTAATACGAGCATCTTAAGCTTGGAAGTTAGTTTATTGTAGGAGTATATAAAAAATATCAAAATCTTAAACGAGCTTCGAGCTCGAGCTTGAACAAAAAAAAATATTCGAGCTCGAGCTCGAGCCAATTTTAAAAAGTTTATTCGAGCTCGAGCCGAGTAGTTAATAAACGAGCCTAGCTCGTTTAGGCCAAAACTCGACTCGACTGGGATCGTTAACACCCCTAGTAAGTCATGAACTTTATCTTTTGTGATCCCGTGGATCACTTTACTTCAAAACTGAAAATGCACTTATGATTTATAATGGGTTGATTTAGGTAAATGATCTATTTTAAACATGTTTAATACATAAAGAGAGTGAAAAAATACCATGTGTCTGTATTTTGATGCATACAACCTCTCAAATGTTTATTTTTCCTACTTATAGTAAGAGTAATGTTATACCCTTCTACAATATCCTCCTACACCACATAAAGTATGACATGTGTAATCTACTATCTATCTATTTTAGGGTCCGTTTGGTGTATAAGTGAGGTTGGATTCGGATTTGGATTTGGTTTAGGATTTGAATTTGAGATTGGGTTTATGAGAGAGAAATCATATATTTATTATATGTAGTTAAATTAAAAAATTATACATTCTTATGAATTAAAAAACAAAAATTAATACTTATAGTGGATAATATGTGGCTGAAAAAAAAAGTAAAATAAATGTTGAATTTCTATTGGATGGATTATGTCAAACCCCAGCTAGTAGCCTTGATTTAAAATTGGGAGTGAAGGCGTGTGTCAGTAAAGAAAAAAAGAAACCAAACAACTGAATTCATTAATCTATCATCCCCAACCCACTAAAAACTGGATACCAAACTGGCCCTTAATCCTCTTCATTGATTTTTACACTTAGCATCATCAAAGAGGTAGAAGGATTTATAGAAACATGAAGTAAGAATATTTATCATTTTCCTTATAGTAAATATTAAAGACGATTAGTGTTGGTGGGTCAAATAATTTGCTTCGCCTTATTTTTATCCGTGCTAAAAATGATCTATTTCAACCCAAATATCTCCAGATAAATTATGTACCAAGTATCACATGGTCACTTGGAAATTGCAACTCCAGTTTCCTTTTCCTTATCAAGTTAATTGCCCACTTACAAACTCAAACTTAAATGCCATATATGATATATAGATGTACACAACATATGGAACATGTCCCATATGAAGCCGGCTCGACCACATGTCAAACACGTCCCATACGAGAAATAGCACGATGTCTAAGAGTAGCTGAATCTCGGTCCGGCTTTTGTTGTTCTGCTAATATGCCCTTTACATGTAAATTAATGATATCTAAAAAAGCATAAGTATTAAGTTTTCCTCTTTTGGCCCATCCATGTTCTCTAAAGCGACCTTTTCCTGCCGAAGTTAGAAGATCGCCTCACATCACTTTCGAACAATAGTCAGCGACAACTATTATGAGGTCGAATATATCCACAAAGCGGCTTAATTAAATCTATTTTGTAATCATCCTTGTATATTTTTTCAAGGATTTCAATTTCGGAATTCCACATTTTTAAAGTAATAGTGTATGCTTAAAAAAGGAAGGTCGCAAGAGTATATACCGAGTTTTTTAGTATCGAATTACAAATTTAGCAAAACCTCGGAAACTAATTAGTTTGACTTTATGACCTCAATCATTAAGTGAAATTTTAAAGTCACGAACAAAGACATATATCTAACATAATCCTTAAAAGATGAGTGAAGTTCAAGCATTAAGAAATCATCCCAAACGTAAAACAATTTAAAGTCGAAAATGTGGACTTTTCGTTAAACCAATTTAAACTTCATCGTATAGTATTCATTTTTATTGAACTTGATAATAATCGACAATTCGATATTTTTGCCGAAATAACTTTTATTAGTCAAATACAAATTGGCGCCTCAATTTATGATACAAAAGTACACGTACAAAAATCTTATATGTTGTTAACTTTCAAAGTTACTCATTATATACGTAACATTTTTACTTCATGGTCAAAAAACATGTCGATGTTAACGTTGATGTCGAGAATGACATGATACCATGCAATCAATCTATATTTACTTGTATGAATTAGTTAGTGAGCATTGTACAGGACAAATTAATCATGACACATAAAATGAACATGCATGTGTTTGTTTTTATTATAAAAAGTCGCACCGCATGATTGTATGAGAAAACCACCGTCACAAGAAATAAAAAGTTCATGAGTAGCCTTGACCAATGCATTTGAACTTTGTTGGTTGAGTCCTATAAGTTACCTATAACTCTACCAACACATATTATATATACTTTTTTATACGTGTTGGTGTTTATTGTCGACCAACAAATATTGTTCGACAAGTTGATACTATTTATTTAGTGTTTATTGTTAGCGTAATATATAATGAATTTAGTGACGGCTATGAATAATCATGTGTTATAATGACTGTATAGCATAAATTTGATATGTTTCAAAACACATGTTAAGCGAAAGTATTATTTTGTTTGTGTCATAGCAATTATCATAATGTGTCTCTCGAAAGATAACATATTTTCTACTCATCAAACTTTGGAAAACATGTGCCATTTAATAATCGATAGATATCATCAGAGGCTATTGATCCTACATTGCTAAGTAGAGCGTTGTAATAATTATGGTCACGAAACTTTATTGTTTTATCAAACCACAAAAAAATACTCAGAACAATTACTTTGTCATAACTATCACTACAAGAAAAACTAGAACGGGCGACGAACTTTTCCCGGGCGACATGTGTCGCCCGGGAAAAGTCGCTAAACGATAAAAATCCGTCCGACGTGGCACCAATTCTGATAGACTTTTTAGTCAAAGTCTGAGGAGAGTTTCCCATGCGACATGTCACCCGGGATAACTTGGTTTAAATTTGACCAAAAAAATCAACGAAAATCCTGACGGCAAATTTTCCCGCTCCCTTTTCCCGGGCGACATGTCGCCCAGGATAGTGTTTCCACGTTTAAACGTTGTGATTAGTGTTAATTAACGTGTGTTAGTGTATAATGTTTTTTGGTAATACCTTTCCCGGGCGACAAACATTTTATTAAAATTTATACAGTTTTTAATATTTATAAAACTGTATAATTTTTTTATGAAATGTTTCCCAGGCGACACCCGGGAAAAGTTTTTATTTAAATTTTATAAATAAAAAATCAACGAAAATATCCGATGGACGGTCGAATTTGTTTTGTGGATGGCCGTCAGGTTTCCCGGCGTAGACATGTCGCCCGGGATGATTGGTATTTTATTTTATCAAAAAATTTAATTTTGCCTTTAAAATCATTATTATTTATAAAATATGTTTTATAACTATATATTTTAAAAGATACTTATAAAATATATAAATACTTATATAAAAACACTACGTTTTCTAGGTTCGTTTCGGTCCGATATGCCGTATACTCTAACAAAAAATATAGTGTGTATTTTGTATACTTTTTCAAGATGCACATTCGTCAAGTAACACAAAAACAAACATTCATTTAGTTAAATATTATACATACCACTTCTAGTAACACAAACGACTTACAAACAGACATTTAAACATATTAGAACGATAATCATACGAGACTTACAAACAGACGCTTAAAGCATACGAATTACATTACAAATGACAAACTACTCCAAATCAAGTTTTCCCATGTTATTGTAAACTTCGTGAAATAGTGCGGCTGAATTAACTGTGTGTTGTTCCGGATGCATATACATATCCATCGTTGCCTCGAGTACCGTTATCTTATCAAGCAAGTGCTTGCAGTTTGAGCACTGTGCATTTCTTGAAGTTTCCGGAGAATAGGTTTGAGGTGTTGAAACTCCTGGAGAATAGCGTGGAGGTGTTGAAGATCCTGAAGAATAAATTGGAGTCGATAAGGATCCTGAAGAATAAATTGGAGTCGTTGAAGCTCCAGGAGAACCAACCAGTAGACTGACTCGTTCCTCTTTCCATATGCTACTTGTACAGATGTCAGCAGATGTTGCACGGGGTCATGGCGGTGACGGTGGCGGTGATGATCGTCCCCCTCCACACCAGATACCCACCGGTTATTATGGGGGGGTGCTGGGGACGAACGATGTAAGAAATTTTGGATAATTGTATTACAAGCATAAACTTGATACTTTTGTAATTTTCTTTGCCTTGAATTTTTATGACTTTTTACTCACTTGGAATTGCAGGAAGGGCATACGAAAACCAATTTGCCGGGTCTGGAGGGAGAGCGGGAAAGGCTGCTATACCGCCAGGAGGACCCGTAAACCTCAGGTTATATGCCAATTCAGATAAGAGTGACACACGTCCGATCCAGTTTGAGTTTGGCGACGAGAGACTCTAGATTGGCACATCTCACGGTGAGCATGCGGCTTCATTGGGCCAACTACCTTGGGGAGCTCGTTCGGGAGTTGTCGTTGCACCACCCTTCCTGGCGCCAAATGCCGCCGGAGCAGAAGGCGGGGGTCATGGCAAGGATTGGGGTAAGTTGTTTCATTATTCTTTTATGTTTATTTTATTATCGTGTTCATTTATTTAATTGTGTTTATTTATCTTAAATTCGTTTAGTTAGTTATATCATATAATAAATAAACGAATTTTAGATAAACTATATAAAATAACTATCTCTAACTATTGTCTTTTGTATATGATTGTTGACCCAGTTGGTCATTGCGTCCCCACATGATATCCGATCGCTGGCCATCTTATCTTCGGCGCGGCCATCTGCTAAGCATATACAAAAGATCTACAATGGCATAAAGGATTGCTTCTTAAGGGGAAAAGGTATTAGATTCCCTGAACTCGGACGGGGGAATTACGACTTGGATACGCTATCAGACAATACGTCCCTCGCACAGTTCCGAGGTCAATTGGGATGCGAGTTTTGCGATTTTGGAATGATTCACAAGGTACCGTGTCCGGGACTGCACAAAAATAAACTCCAAAATCGGGCAATGGCAGGTCGTTATGCGACAAGGGATCACGATCATTTAGCCGCCTCCGAGATAGGCATGTAATAAACATTATAATTATTTTACATATATATAATTAACTCTTTGGTGTGTTGTGATTTGTCATTTTTAATTTGTTTCATCTTATATACGTGTGTATGTGCAGATGGAGAGCTCAGCTACTAGAGAGTACCCATCGCTGATCCACACTTCTTCTTGACCACATAATGTTAACGGCGGTGTATTCTTGAACCCTGGGACAAGCCTATATGTTGTTCTGTTCAAAACAGCACTCTGTAATGATTTGTCGAGAATAGTTGTAACCGACTATATATCTAACTATCTTGTGTTTTGTATTACATAGGATGAGATGCTGAGGCTACAGGGTCTAGGCTCCAACACCGAGACGGGTGTGCCCTACACCGAGGATGAGATAATGGCCATCGTTCGCGGAGGCAAGCAGCGGGGGCATATTCCCGGTGTTGGTAGGGTTTTGCCAGGACAGCGCACGGTCATTCTGCCCCCTACTCATGACTACACCACCAAGCACTCCCTCTGATGTCACTAAGCTCAAATTGAGAGAGAAGGTTGCTAGAACGCGTCAGAGGAAAACATGTTCATGAAGTTATTTAGGAGTGACGACAAGTTTTCCCAGATGCTTACGCAAGCTTGAGTCACGGCCTGAGATAGGTGGTAAGGTCAGCGGGGATGGGGTGCGGGGATGTTGAGCGGGAGATGTGAGGACGACGGCGAGGATGGGGAGGATGAGACGATTTTAGCGAGTTGTTCTGGATTAAAAAAAGTACTATTAACCCCACACCAAAACCTTGAGTCCAACCACCACCTTTTAAGTATATATATGCTATTTTGTATCTTAAATGTATATTGGCGACTCTTATGTGAATACTTGGGATTTGAGATTGTTGATTTTGCAATTTGTAAATTTAATTGTAAATCGAGCTATTGTACATTGCGTTTAAACGCTGTTTTTTTCAATGAAACCAAAATGTATCCCCATCGACAAGTCGCCCTGGATACCCCGGTTTTGTCGCTGTGGAAAATGGCAAATATGTGATTCCAGAAAATCAACAATATATTTGTGTTTTGGACTTTGTGGGTGACTTATATAAGTAGAAATACGAATAAGAAACTACATTCTCGAAATTTAACAAGTACCATCTATTCTTAAAACATACTACAATGTCTGTTTAATTTTTACAGAAAGTTATTTATTTCTAACAAAAGCTGATAACTTGATCAGTGAGCACGATACTCCAATAATGCAATAGTAATATAATGTTCGCCCAAAACTCCAAAAGTAGTAACAATATTGGTGAATATTTCAAGGGGGTCAAATCAGGGTTGATAGATTTTTATTTGGGCAAAACTAGATGACAAAAAATAAGGTGGCACCAAACATAAAAGCAAAAAAGAAAATACTAAAATAGGTTGGAATGTTCTGGAAAAAAGTATAGATGCCCGCGCTTTGCATGGAGGTAATGTTTTGATAAAAGGCGTATGTGATTACTAACGACATTGTTTTGTTTGGGGCTTTTTTTGTAGCGGGGCACCTGTATTCAATGGTAATGTAAGCAGCGAAAATGTGTTTTTTGCGGTAACAATATTAATTGGTATTTATTCTCAAGAAAGTATTCAATGGTAATGTAAGCAGCGAAAATGTGTTTTTTGCGGTAACAATATTAATTGGTATTTATTCTCAAGAAAGAAGCCAATAAATTTCAACACGACACAACACACCCTTTTTTACGTGTCGACTTTTAAATGTAACAATTAGGAGAAAAACAAAACTTTAAAATAACATGATGAAATAGATGAAAACTGTATTCACTTTGAACTTCAACTTGGTCCGTGTTTTCATCTTCATGGGCATTTTGGTATCATTGAAAAAAACAGCGTTTAAACGCAATGTACAATAGCTCGATTTACAATTAAATTTACAAATTGCAAAACCATCACGGTATGTATATAAACGAGTGGTTTGGTGTCCGCGCGTTGCGGCGGGACGTTTTTACTTGTCTTTGTGTATGTTGTTTGTCAGAAATGTGTGGTCTCGTTTTGTTGTGGAAAATACGGACTGTTTGGTGCTGTGCTATTTTTCAAGCCATTTTTGAAGCACTAAATGTACATTGAAGTTGGAAAACAAAATGATAAATTCTTCTAATGTCTCTACAACAAATAGATGAAAGCATGTGGTACAACACAAAGAAAACTTCACAGTACAGGGGGTACATATAAACAATTGTGGATTAATAACGTAAACTAACTGTGAACACATAATCATGTTAACAATTACTGTTCTCTATTCATATCTGATAATCTTCTTCTTTGGAAAAGTGCCTTCATATCTATCAGCTAGCTCCTTTCTAGTTGATGAATGGTATGTTTGACATAAAGAGGAATACCTGTTTAGAACACCTTATGTAGCCATGGTGCAGGATTATTCATGTTACATTATTCGTTTTTATTTGGTCTCGGAAAAATTGGACCAATTTAAAAATTAAAACAACGTGAGAAGTGAAGGTTTCACCTTAAAGATAATGATATCGGTTATGATGATTATCTGTGTAGTCAAGTCTATAGCTCCATGAAATTGGTGAATCTAATTGTAAAAAATTGACTCTCCATTGGATAACAACCATCGGCCTCTTTCAATTGCTTCCACTGTTCAAAATATCAAACGGTCATTTTAAATAATGGAGTAATTAATGGATGATATCCAAAAACAGTATGATTGTGTTTTTAGTCTTGCAGGGCATAGTCTAATTGTTGTGGAATTAACACTTTTTTAAGTACTACAGCTTGGAATCACACGACCTCTACTAAGTCAGTTGAGATAATGTATTTAAAATAGTATTTCAAATACTTTGTGGTGTTTGAATGTGGTATTGGTTACAAAGCTGTGGCTCACCTTTTTCCTTCAGTTTCAACAAAAAAAAATCACTTGTAGCTAAAGGACTTTATGAGCAAACTTATATATAAAATTGAACGGGTGTGTGGTCAAGAAGCATTTTTCAAAAATATGAACCTGAGCAAACCCTTATTGTTTTTGGTACTAAGATAGTAATATTGACTTGTATTGTTCGTTACTGATGGATATTCTGCTTAGACCTGCGCAAATATAAAAAAATCTACTTATTTAGCGTTGTGGCTTTGTCCCCTTATAGTATGCTTACTAAATATTTTACGTTAAGGATTATACTTACAGTGGGATCAGGTCCATCATTTGGCATGCGCATGGATCCCTGTTGAAGCGAGGTGTTTAGCACACAATAACACTCATTGCCACATTTTGAATTTTCAAGTTCACTCTCAACTATTTATGTTAATAATGAAATGAACCTTGGGTTGATCGGATCGAATCATTCGGTTAAACGCTACGTGTTATCAAGCTAGTAATTGGTTAACTCGATACATAGCGTGTGTACAAGATCGTGATACAATCTTTCTTTAGATTGTTCTTGGATTGTTTTCGTATAAACCCAAATTAGGGTTCCTGGAGATAATCGCTAAGCAATTTGATTCTTGTTCGGGCTAGAATCAAAAGGTATGTAACCCTAATTCGGTTAATTATTCAAGCATGTTATTTGATCCTTTATTTGCTTCCGCTATTCTATACTTTGATGTTATGGTTTAATATAATTGTTATGAAAGTATAGAAACCATCAGTTAGCACTTTCATCGACACACTTGTTAAACACCAAACCACCTTCAGAACATGAAAACAAAATCGAGAGTAAATGCCAGAAAAGAAATTTAGCTATCTATGAAAATTGTTTAAAAGTCATCATGATAACAATAGAGATACTTACCAGTTTCAAAAAAAACCAAATCCTTCCACTTTAAGCATTAATCTTCCTCCTCGACTTTCACCATCGCAGCCGCAACCACATCGAAAATCAAATCATATGAGCTACAAAAAAAACACCAAAGTTTATGTAAACCACATAAATTTATAAAAAATTACTGAAATTAACAAAACCCCAAATTATTACAAATCCCTAATTTTAAGAATGAATTAACAAAGCCATAATTTTAACAAAACCCCTCATTAATAGATCCCATCTTCTTTCTCATCGTGTTGACCTGAGTTTCCTGTTTTGAGTTTGTGATGGATGTGTCTGGTGGGTGTGGTTAAAACTGGAAGGTGATTCTAGAAAAATGGAGGAAGAGGGAGTGAAATGGAGGGATGATACAGGTCGATGTATTTGGGCTAAAAGTGGCCCATCATCAAAACGACACAATGGTTGGTCGTTTTTGTAACGTTAAATGTATGTATTTATAATTTATCTCTCAATCCATCTTATATGCCCAACCATGCTTTTCCAGATATGCTTCTACTGATTCTTTAATTGCCAAATTCGCGATCAGTTGCGATGGGAGAAGGGTTTCCTGTCTTCCCCGCCTACCTCGGTGTAAACAATATACGTAAATCATAATGTAAGAAAGACAATTTGAAGAACAATAACAGCAGACTTTGGTTTTGGATTTTGAGTGCACTGCGGATCCAGAATTTTTCATATGGGTGTCATCACAAATGTTACACCAAGATTTTATTTCTAATTTTACATTCTTTAATTTCATTTAAAAATGAGGTGATATGATTACAAAAAACAAAGGGTTACAGTAGATCTAACATATTTTTTCAAAGCCAATTTCGGAAATTTTATACTCTATACATTTGAACACATAAAACATAATCCAAATTGACGATATTGCCAACTCCAGGTTTTAAACACCTGTATATAATCGAAATGATTTATCCAAAATCAAAGTCTAAATTTACTTCATTAATGGTGTATAACGACATCACGTTCAAGAGGACTATCAAAACCAAATGCTAAAAGAACAAATACCTTTTCCAGATGATCAAGAATGACGGCCCTTTCGTAAGTTAAACCACTTGGAGTGATGACAGGGCCACGAAATATATCCGGTGTGATTTTGCAGCAAAGATAGTCCGGCATCTGAAATTACACGTGTGTATAAGGAAACATAGATTTTGCTTGTGATTGAAAGCATGAGAAGTGTAAGAGAAATATGTAGCTTACTTCTATTGGTACGTCATCTGCTGCTGCTTTGCTGAATACACTCAGAAGTCGCCTGCATAATATGAAAGTCTCATTTATCCGAACCCATATGCTCCTTTAGCTTTTTCATCAAAGGCTCCAATCTTTCAACCAAAATAGTTATGTTTAAAAAATTCATAGCAAATGACATAAATGAGTAAAATTAACACTGCTTTAGTGCAAGAAAAAAGGCACTTTACGCCATGATAAAGTAAACAGTCTGAATGTTCTATGTTTTTGTTCTTATGCACCAACATTAAATTCTTATAGCGTGTTAAACATGATAGCAAATCTTATATTGTTTCAGTAATAATCAAAGAAATGGAAATGGACTATAGTTAACCCTTTTTTGGTTTCTTATTTTTTGTTTACCCAACTTGACTCTATCATTATATATGTTTATGGTATACATAACCACTATTTTATTTACATAAGATTAAATTGTCATGTACATAACATCATTATCACTTTATCAACAAATATACTTCACAACACGTCTATTGCCTATACCGAATCCATGCACATGAATGCAGTTCCAAATAACAATAGCAGATGTCTCACTTTTCACCATAAGCAAGAAAATTCTATTAAATACCAAAAATATCACAAAATTATCCCGGTGCCTTGCCAATTTTCCAAAACTTAATAGTTTTAAACTCAACAAGATTATGCTTTTGCAAGCTTTAAAATTCAAATATACCATCAACATTAAATTATATATATTGGGTGTTTGGATTAGCTTATTATCCAAACAACGTGAGCACCAAGCATCATGCCGCGTCTAGTATTTTTAACTTATCATCGTAGGTTCATAGGTCTCAAACTAAGCTAAGATACTTGTTATGTGGTTCTTACTACTCAAATGTATTGTCAATCTCTCATATCTCATATGACCCCCTATACCCTGTGCTGAACCAAATTATTTGAAGCAAACTAACCATCACGATTATTGCAAAGCACATATATACACTTTTTAGACAAAGTGCCAAACACCCTACATTAACCACTTCTTCCAAAACAAAAACAATTGTCATTACCTCATCGGACATGAATGTTGCAACATCAGGAGCATAAGCAGCCAAGACATCAGCAGGACCAACACCTTTCAAAGCCGTAAGCTCAGAAATAGATTTTGAGACATTAGGTAACGGTACTCCTACTGCCCTTGGGTTTTTACCTGTATCAAAAATATAATACCTTTATACCTTATTTGTTCTTGTAGCACTAATTTTTTTTGTAATAATAAGCATCAACACAATTTAAGTTAGCGTACCGGTTGTGTGAAAAACAATCTGTTGAGCTTTAGCACAAAACCACACGTCGATGCATCTCGCTGACTGTTTTCATGTAAACAGAGGAAAACTATAAAAAGATGGAAAAATTGTTAATGCAACGTAGAGAAAAAGTTGGATAAAAGTCTGTTCTCACCACTAAGTCAACAAAGATAGACAATGCCAAACGAACAAATCACGTCATCATGTGCTAAAGTGACTCTAAGTCAAGGAGATTGGCATGATACATACGGAACATATGGCTAGATTAACTTATCAAAGGCTAGATGCCTAAATCTTAAACATTTTACATTAAAGACCTCAATTGACTAAATGGAGACTTTATTATATAGTAAAAGGCTGAAACATTCTTCTCATAACTTTATTGTATATGAATGTTAAGGTACTTCCTTTATTCGGAATTCATTTCTAATGTCTGCATTTTTAAAAGTGAGCTTATGAACCAAGAGCCGAAAACCACATAAGCCATCCAAATAAATTTTTACAGTGCGTTATTCAAATACAGAAGAACAATCTCAGTTCTAGCGTAAGTGTGCAACTTTCTTCCGCTCTCTGACCCTGTGAAAGCAAACAAAGAACCGATCAGTTAACTTTGTCACGAAAAGTTTGCTATATAAAAGTGAGCTTATGAACCATAAGCCGAAAGCCACATAAGCCATAAGCTTGCTATAAGTATGTGCAAATGGTTGCTATAAAAAAGTTCAGTAAGGAATGCAAGCCACAACTGATGCAAATGGTTCATGTGGTGTTTATGAACTTTTTATAAGCTTGCTTGCTTGCAAATTTTTCAGTCTCGAATGCAAGCTTATGGCTAATTTTTTTGGGTACAAAGTATACTAAAATAACAACAATAAAAATGAAGAATAACCCTTTCATTTAGACAAATTTAATGCAATGGTAACATAATTCTGAAACTATTACAAAAGGGCTGCTGTTTGCTGACATATATGATATAATAAGCCCACCAAAAGGCTTCAAAAGGTACAACTTTAGATTGGCTGTTTGGACAGCAAATATATCAGGAAAACAAAAATACTAACCTTGGGTATCAACCGAGACGGACTGTGTATAATGGCTACACAAACCGCAGTTCGCCCTTACGCGGCTGGCAATATCAGCATCTGCAATACAGAACCCGCATTAGCAAGATCCAATTCATGTACAAAACAATATTTATATTGAATCATTTATACCTTCATATCCACATAAGTTTTGTGTGTTGCGTCATCAAAAGCACGGATTTTGACATCACACTATCTAAAGGTTCAAAATGGTAACTGTCAAATTTTACATCAGGCCATCGCCTTTTCATGATTTACTATTATATGCAGAAAATCAGCTTAGAGTTTTCTAGGACTTAAGAGGTTATAAAGGGCTGTTTGGACAGGAAAAAAGTCAAGAAAAAACGTTACAAAATCAGGGTTAGGGGCAGTTTGGACAGGGGATTTTGTACAATAATTAAGTGCACAAAAGATGTTCTAAAAAACTTGTTAAAAACTTGTTTAGGGCTATTTTCACAAACCTTTAGATTGGCTGTTTGGACAACAAAAATTTACAGCGAAAATATTGGGAAGACAAAAATACTGACCTTGGGTATCAACCAAGATGGATTGTGCACACTGCCTATGCAAACTGTATCAACGTGAGGGTGCGTCTTTCGTTTCCCACAACTTGAAGAGCCTCCGCGAACATTGGATGTTGTTCCTGAACGATATTAAGCAAGAAGCCAAACATTAATGTGCCGCTGTGAAAGCCATCAGTATTGAAACAGCACATGAATTCAACAAACCTGTAGATGAGCATATTTTGTATGAGCAGTATCGACAATCCTATCAGCACATTTAAACCCAAAGGACATACCAACATGGATATCACGGTTTGAGCAGGCTGCATCGTTGGATGGTTCAACTTGCGAGGTCACTTCAACCTGAGGTGAATCGTAAACAAATAGCAAAAAACTAATATAGGAATATAGAACGATGTAAAAGTACCTCTGCTTGCTTTTTTTTATTCCAGTAAAACCGGGCTGATCATGCAACCTTACAATAGCAGCATCAGCGTCCAGCAGCAATCCAAGAAAAAACTTGATTATTGTTTCACTGCATGTCCAATCTACAAATTCTGTCTGATAAGAACCCAAAACCAAAACGGTAAATCATTTCAACCTTTTTTATCCGCTTCATCATTCAAGAGAGTTGTAAAAGAGAATAAAGTTCGCACCTTGACTATTTTCCGAATGGGGATCAGCCTCCGCATCCCATGTGATTTGGATCCTTGCCGCTGAGCTATTTTGCAACGTCCGAATTGTGTCTCCAGCCTTTCCAATCAATACACCATTCAATTTGATTATATTAAGAACAGAAATGAGCAGACATCAGTTAAGGAAAAAAAACATAATTAAAAGTATGTGTCGGGTCATTTTATTTCACATAAGATGCAAGCACGCAACACAGAGAAGTAATACGAACTGTGCATTAAAATATGGAAGTAAAGGGGCGTTTGGATTAGCTTATTTTGTAGGCTCGTGGGCTTATTTGAATTAAAAAAAAAACTCATAAGCCCTTTTTCGGCTTATGAATTTATTAGGCCGACGCGCTGAGCTTATGGACTTAAATAAGCCATAAGCTCGTAAGCCGGAAAAAATGACCCTATAGTACAACCAACAAAGTATAATAAGAATTAAAATACAATATATGACCCACCAACATATCAACAGGCAAAGCCGCAACCGTCAACCACCTCTTCACTAACAAAGGGCGACATACGCGAAACCAAAAATTCAGTCACCTGCAAAATTGCACCACATAGAAAGCTAAAAAAAACTAAAATTTTCAGAAAGAAATAGAAGCTTGTAAATTATTGGATAGAAAATTACCTCTTTGTGCTCAATTGTATGTCATAATTCAAGGTTGCTCATTTTTCCGCTAAACATCTGCACATTAATTTATTTAAGCCATACTTGAGAAACATCAAAGCCAAAAATCTCAGTTGTAATCAATTAATTAAAAGACATGAAAAATATGAAAAGTTTTTACCTCTTTGCAGCCTTTTGGCGGACCATTTCCTGCTAACCTTGATTCCTGGTATCACTATTCACCACTACCATCGTAATCATTTTCTTCTTTCTCTTCCTCATAATAACAAATTAAAGAGGCGTGATTTAAACCCAAAAAATTAAACACCCATTAAAAAATTTAAAACAAATACACCATGAATAAAACGCACCTTGGGGTTGAAGGAGGTCGCCGGAATTGTGTGTGTTTTCAACTGTGTATGAGTGTGTGTTTTTCCTGATATTTTTGGAGAAGAACACGTATGTAGGTACGTGTCCCCATTTTTTATGAAATTGGCTACGTGTTTTAATGCCAGAGATTGCTAATATTAGAGGGTAACGGGCCCGCAGGCTGCCACATCAGCTTTTCACTCACACTCAAAAATACCCCTTCACTCATAACACACCTTCACCTTTTCACTTGGGTCCCACCACTAACTATTTTTTTTTCTTTCAATTTTTTTCACACAAACATACGGAAATTAAAAATACAATACGGAATTATACGAAAATTAAAAATGCAATGAGGAGATTGTAAGAGTGTTTATAACGAAATAACTAACCATTTGAATTCAAAATTTGAAAATATAAAGTAATAACGATATTTAAAATACAATACTTTATTTAAAACATTATATTAAAACAACATTACATTAACATAGGTCCTAGTTTATTATTCTGATGACTCGTAATCTTAATCAATTCTGACCCTTCCAAATGTCAAAACGAATTCATCATCATCAACTTGTTTTTGCTTAATCTTCTCCTCCCGTGCTATTGCATCCATTGCTTGTTCTTCTAGTGTTTCTCTTAAGGCTTCTTCATCTAGATGTAGTTGATATAGCTCTTTCTCAGTAAGATATAAATTAGCATGTGATGATGAACAACCTACACTTTCTTGTGAGCGGTAGTAGTATTTATCCAATAGCCAAGCTAACTTAGCATCCTTAAGTTTTTCAAGTTTTGCCGCCTTTCCATACATAGAAAGATTCAGCTCGTAATCTTTATCAGAACCTTCTTTTAACTATTTTTTTTTCTTTCAATTTTTTTCACACAAACATACGGAAATTAAAAATACAATACGGAATTATACGAAAATTAAAAATGCAATGAGGAGATGGTGAGGGTATTTATAACGAAATAACTAGCCGTTTGAATTCAAAATTTGAAAATATAAAGTAATAACGATATTTAAAATACAATACTTTATTTAAAACATTAAATTAAAACAACATTACATTAACATAGGTCCTAGTTTATGAATTTTCAAATTGCAAGGCTAAATCCAGAATCGCGTTTTGACGACCGTTATCTTCGTCAATTAGTTTTTGAACCAAAGCTTCGACTTCAGAATCGGTATGTGGAAGTGAACAAGACATTTAAAAATCTTAACAAGGTATATGATATAATTTTTGTTTGGGAATAAATGTGAAATTTAGGTTGAAAGAAGTGGTATTTATAGTATAAAGAGGGTATAATTTTTTTTTTAATTAGAAAATCCTAACGGTTAAAAAATATTAAAAAGTTTATATTTCTTGTCTTTTTGCTTCGTCGTAGAACTGGCGAGGCACCCGGGTTTTTGCAAGTGGCGAGCAAGGCTGGTATGGTGGCGAGCCAGTGGCGAAGGCTACATCAGACTGGCGAGTGTGCTTCGCCACCACACCCCCATGCTCTTATATTTGTATAATCATAAAGTGATAGAAAGATTTGAAGACACGTATAACAGTTGGATTAAAAAATATAGAAACTACTGTTCATTGTGAGTAGAGATGATTAAAATATTAGGGTTACTGTAGCTTTGTGTGTAGTTACTGTAGCAACAGTGAGACAAAGTTAATATAATATAATATAATGTTTAAAGTTAGTTAATGTGTCAGTACTCGATTGTTATATTATGAAGCATGGAATGTTTGGAATTTCTAAGTAGAGTAACGTCCTCAATACAATATGAAAATTGAAATGTATGAGATCATACATCACAATAGTTTTAAGACAATGAAAACGTTTTTAGTTTTAACATTCAAGACAATATTAAGTAATTGAAAACATGTGAACACAAAGCCATAAAGTGCTTATGATTATGTGATACTGAGAGAGACAACTAATTGTAGTTATAAACCATCTTTGCGTTTGGAGAAATGACGTAACTAATAAGGTAATAACCGAGGCGCGTCAGTTGCTGGTTAATAACTATTTTTAAACCCCCTCTTTGGCTTTGGTCTTGACCCTTGGCCATCGAGAATTTCTGGAAGGGCTAACCTTGGTTAGACCCTACAATTGTTAGTTCAAAATCAAATTTACTTCACCGTTTACAGAGAGCAGAGTGTAGTTGCTTTTTACCCGTGATAGACTTAACTAGTTGTGCTAGATAACATATCATTGATATTAAATTTGAAACTGAAAATCACTAATATAAAATAGTTGGTTAAATAGCTTACTTGAGTATACATGTTTAGATTGTAACTTAAGGTGATACACGCAGGAGGATTGAGTGCTCATTTAGGTTGAGATAAGACCATTGCTAGTGTAGAAAGTCAATTTTATTGGCCCCAATTAAAACGGGATGTTGGAGCTTTTGTGAAGAGATGTGTCGTGTGTCAAGAGGGAAAGAGTAAAGCACATAATACAAGTCTTTATATATTGCCCGTAGGGGTGTGCACGGTTTGGTTTGGGTCGGTTTTTGGCTAAAACCAAAACCGAACCGAAATATTCGGTTTTTATAAAACCAAAAACCGAAACCGCTCGGTTTTTGGCGGTTCGGTTTTTTCGGTTTCTCGGTTCAGTTTTTCGGTTTTTTTTGTTTCAAACCGTTTAAATTTAATTGTGGATAGGGGTGTGCACGGTTCGGTTTGGGTCGGTTTTTGGCTAAAACCGAAACCGAACCGAAATATTCGGTTTTTATAAAACCAAAAACCGAAACCGCTCGGTTTTTGGCGGTTCGGTTTTTTCGGTTTCTCGGTTTTTGCGGTTCGGTTTTTCGGTTTTTTCGGTTTCAAACCGTTTAAATTTGGTTTTTGCTAATTTATATTAATAAACTTGTTTTACGTAGAAAATTGGTTATTTTTTTAATTTTTTTTGTCAATATGAGCCTAATAATGTTTACACAAATTTTTACAATTATACACATATAAATGAGAGACACACACATGCATGTGAAAATACACATAGTATGATCATTGTCATTGTAACGATATATTGTCAAGTAAACACACGTACACGACAAACATATATATAAACATTAAGATAATATATATTATAATAATTTCATCCATAATATAAATATTAATTTAAAATTTTTAATTATCATTTATTTATTTATATTATATTAATTATATATTATTATAAAACTGAGTTGGTTCGGTTCAGTTCGGTTTTTACGGTTCGGTTTTTGAACAAAAACTGAAACCGAACCGAAATTTTTTGGTTTTTGAAAAATTAAAAATCGAACCATCGGTTTCTGGTTTTGGTCTGTTTTTTCGGTTCGATTTTTTCGGTTTTGGTTTTTTCGGTTTCTTCTGCTCACCCCATTTGCCCGTGCCTTTAAGTCCTTGGGTTGATATTTCGATGGATTTTATGCTTGGGCTTCCTCATATTCAACGGGGGGTCGATTTTGTGTTTGTTGTTGTTGATAGGTATTCCAAGATGGCGCATTTCATTCCCTGTAAGATGACTTCGGATGCGGCACATATTGCGAGGTTGTTCTTTCAAGAGGTGGTTCGTTTGCATGGAGTTCTAAAGTCCATTACTTCGGATCGGGATAGTAAGTTTCTTGCTCATTTTTTGTTGACACTTTGGAGGCGATTGGGTACATCTTTGAATTTTAATAGTAGCGCTCATCCTGAAACGGACGGTCAAACCGAAGTAGTTAATCGCATATTGGGAAATATGATATGTTGCTTGTGTGGAGAATATTGGGATGTGTCATTGGCACAAGCCGAATTTGCTTACAATAGTGCGGTTCATAGCTCATCGGGATTTTCACCATTTGAGGTTGTGTACAAGACTTCTCCAAGGCACGTGATGGATTTAGTTGATTTACCGGGCAAAAAGAATATTCAAGCAAATAGGATGGTGGAAGAAGTTCAAGCTACTAATGAGGTGGTTCGAGCCAAACTTACCCAATCAAATGCTAAGTATAAAAATGCAGCGGATAAGCATCCTTGCGAGAAGATATTCCAAGTCGGAGATCAGGTAATGGTGTTTCTTCGCAAAGAACATTTTCTGGTTGGAACTTATAGCAAGCTATAGCCAAAGAAATATGGTCCATACAAGATACTTTGAAAGATTAATAATAATGCTTCTGTGATGGACTTGCCAAATAGTATGAGTATTTCACAGACTTTTAATGTGTCAGATACTTATAAGTTTCACTCTGAGGACGTAAATGAGGACAAGCACTCGAGGTCGAGTACTTCTAAAGAGAGGGGGAATGATGAGGACATAATTAGCGAGTTAGCAGAGGAATATATGGAGCATCTAGAGCATGACAAGAGTAAGGGTAATGCTAGTAGGAGTAAGGGCACTGCTAAACCAAACTGAGGTTACTGGTATTTTGGAGTAACTCTACTTTGGAGTAATTCTACTATTGTTAGAGTAACTCTACTATGACGTCTAAAGCCTACCAGGTTACTCGTTTTTTGGGAGTAACTCTACCTTTGAGTAATTCTACTATTGATGGAGTAATCCTACTATTTTTGTCGTGATATTTAGTTTCCTTATTTTGTTTGTTCTAGAATAATTTAGTTAATTTTTTCCCAACTTTAATTTTTCTTATAAATATAAGGTTCGGGTTTATTGTGTTGGCATTCAATAATCAATAAAATTCATGACTTTTAGCCTTTATTCTTTTTGTGATTCAACCTAAACCCTAGTTAGGGTTTATAGCACGTGTCCGTTTTGCGCGAAGAATATACCTATTTTTGTGGGTGAAAGAATAGTAATTTTTTTATAGAAGCAGGCTCGAATATAAGTAGTCTCTGTAGTGACATTGAACATTGTAAAAAACTTTATTAATCACAAACAAAATAAATCTTAAATCTCAATTCAAGAAACAAACAAACAATCACCAGAATTAATTGATCTCAATCAACCAAATAAGCTACCACTTCTAATCAGGTGTAGCTCTATTATCTATCTTGATAATAGTCTTACAAACACAAGAATCAAAAGATCAGTGATCAAGATGATCACAATTACAACGAGAGAGAATTAGGGTTTTGAATAAAGTAGGAATCGAAAAGTAAAAAAAACTCAAAGAAGCTCTCCAACTTATATAGACTTCAATTATCCAAGAATCCAGCTTAAGCCCCTCAACTATCCAGCTCCATCCAAAGAGCTCCCAAACTAGAACTAAACTGAAAAAACAAGAATGAAAAATGACATTATTAGTCCCTGTAGTTTTATCCAGGTCAAGTTACATTTTAACATCCCCCCTTAACTTGAACCTGGAAAACCTCAATTAAACCCAGTTTATAAACCAAATTTTCATGTTGATTTTTGTCAAGAGCTTTTGTGAAAATATATGCAGGTTGAGCTGCAGTGCTTATTTTTTGAGTCTTAATAACTCTAGATAAAAAAAAATTCCCTCACAAAGTGTAAATCAATTTCCAAATGCTTTGTTCTCTCATGAAAGACGGGATTAGCTACAATTTTAATTGCAACTTGACTGTCATAATACAAATTTACAGGCAAAACATTATCCCACTCAAGATCTCTTAAGATCTTCAAAATCCAAGTTACTTCAGAAGTAACAGATGCCATTGCTCTGTATTCTGCTTCAGCAGAAGACTTAGCAAGAGTATGTTGTTTCTTACTCTTCCAAGAGATCAAAGAGCCATTCAGTTTAACACAAAACCTAGTAACTGATTTCCTTGTAGCAAGGCACTTAGCCCAGTCAGCATCCACAAAAGCTTCAAGAGAAGCTTTGGGTTGCCTGGCTGTATGAACACCTTTTCCAGGATTACTCTTCAAATATCTCAATACTTTTAGAGCAATCTTAATATGAGATCTCAAAGGCTTATGCATAAACTGACTTAAACAATGGACTGAATAGAAATTTCAGGCATTGTATGAGTCGGGTAAATAAGTTTCCCAATAAGCCTTTGATACTCAGTAACATTATCCAAAACCTTGTCAACCTCAGTAGGTTCATTGCTTATAACCAAATTCTGCTCTAGAGGAGTAACAGAAGGCTTACAAGCTAACAAACCATACTTACTTAACAAATCCAAGCAATACTTTCTCTGAGACAAACAAAGTCCAAGATCAGTTTCAAGAACCTCAATTCCCAAAAAATACTTGAGTTTATCTAAGTCTTTTATTTGGAATTTAGTTCTCAAAAACTCTTTAAACTTCTCAATCTCATTAACATTATTCTCAGTAACAATAATATCATCAACATAAACAAGCAAAGCAAGAAAATTTCCTTTTTCAGACTTAGTGAAAAGAGAATAATCACTCTTACTTTGCTTAAAACCACACTCAACCAAAGTTTGAGTTTATTTGGCATTCCATTGTCTAGGAGCCTGTTTCAACCCATACAAAGATTTTTTCAATTTGCAAACCATTTTATCATCAAGACTATAGAACCCCTCAGGTAAGTTCATATTAACAGTTTCATCTAGCTATCCATATAAAAAAAAAGCATTATTAATATTTAACTGGAATAAACTCCAGTTATTCGGCACATCCTTATTAATTAAACATCTAACAGTAACAATTTCACAACAGGTGAAAAGGTCTCATCAAAATTGTGAGGTCTTGTATTCAGGATCACTAAGCAATAAAGTGTTTAGTCTAGAGAGAGAAAGTAGAAAGTAGAGAGAGAACGAGGGAGGAGGAGAATTAGAGAAAATGATTAGAATGAGATTAGAAAACACACACAAGACACACCTCACAAATGAGGTGGTGGAGGGGTATTTATACCAATTTACAAGAATGAGCATGAAGCTCTTCTCTTTTAGACTTTAACTATTTATTGGGTCTCGTGACTTTATTTTAGTCACGAACCTTTCACCTAACCTATTACACAATATCATTTCTCTATTTATTACAAGACTTTTATCTTAATAAGATCGTCACTTTTATCAATCCTAACAATCTTCCCCCAAAGGACGATCATTGAGATCTCTCTTTGATTGCATAAATGATCATCATTTTCTTATTCGTAACAATCTCCCCCTAAAGGACGATCATTGAGATCTCTCTTGTGACCTTGATCTTTAAACTTTAATGCTTGTTTGTCCTGAGTCTTGTTGTGTAATAGAGGTCTTGTTCCAATCATGCTCTAGTGATCTTGATCTTGATCTTTCCATTTTCCTTTTTGTCTTTGCCTTTGAGATCTTTTCATATCATCATTCTTTACCGTGAATCCATCTTGATTTGTCTTTTAAAGCTTCTTACCAACATACTCATACTTTCTTGACAACTTACAATCTTCCTCATGTAGAACTTTTGTCTTGATCAATAACTTGATGATTTGAGGAAGTGAGTTCTTTGATTTATCAGAGTTGCGGAAGTGTATCTTTGAACTTTGAGTATGAGATATGAAGGAATGGATATGACGGTGTTCTTGCTTCTAAAAGGTAGAGATGTTGTTGATGTTGTTGTTCATAAATGTATCTCCACAGTTGACTTCCCCCTAGATCGTACCGCATGACTGCAAGAAATTCAACTGCTCCCCCCAAACATACAACCATTCGTAACACATACTTCACATAGACAACTCATAGAAGATAGAACCTATAACCTTCAGATCAATAAAGTCCCAGATGATGTATACACCAAAGTCAATTAAGTCCTGGATGTACACATTTCTTTCCCCCAATTGTTGCTTTCCCATAATTGTTGCATTATATCAAAATATTCAGCTAGACCACTTCTCTTCCCCTTGATTATATTTGATGACCATTAAACATAATCATAATCTTGTTACGCCTGAATATTTGATAGTAAAGTCATGTGTGAAGTGCGGTCTAAGCATGAGAGTCAACTACTATCTTTAATTCCAACAATCTCTCCTCATCAATATTGTGACATCATAAGTAACCTTGGTAATCCAACACTTCACTTGAATAAATCAAGGAAATGTTGTTTGTGTTTTTCGAAAACAAATTCTGAGAGAATACGATAACTACTAGATCACTTAAATTACTAGTTAACACTAATTGAATCATTAAACAACCATTTTCAAATTAGTGACCTACGTTCAGCGTTGGCTTGATGTTAGCACTGGTAGGATTTCCATTCAATCATTGTGAAATACTTAATTTAAGTATCACTCTTGAATGTTCCGGCAATGTCACTAAGACATGCACTGTCACATAGACATATAAGCAACTCTTGTACTTTTTGTATCTTTGATGTTTAATACAAATGTACTTTTGTGTCCTATGTGAGATTTATGATTTAATCTCATTTGGCTCCTGACTCAATGCGTTTTGGTATTTATGATCGGAGGCTGGAGCAGACTGCTACCTTTTCTGGCCACCTTTTCATATCACAATCCATGGAGTGAGATGTCAATGAGTTTGCAATTTAATCTCCGTGGACAAATGAAACAAGAATTCTTTTGAGAGAATTTGGTTTTGTAGTGGCTGGGAACGGAGTTTGTGCATTGCATCACTGGGTCTATTGAGTCTTTCTGCAATACCAAATATCATCTTTGGGATATTCGATAGATTATGTATTGACCGGTTTCTGCCTAAAGTTTGTGAGAGCTTCTTTCTTTTCACCCTTATCCATACATTTCATTTTTCATTCTTTCAACCCTTTATGTTAAACCAAAGGGCATCCTCATTATTTATCTTGTTGTGATTTTTCGATGATATCATGCCCTTATTAACATTATTCCCATTTGCATTCTACTCCATCATTCCTCAAGGACTTATATTCTACTTGGAATGTCCTTGGGTAGATCCTTCCTGGTTCTTGTTGAAAGCCTTACCCATAAATGAACCAGCAGTGTATTTTACTTTTTGGTCAATACTACAACCACTCATATCTTGCACAGACTTCATTTTCTCAATCCATCGAGTAAGAACTTGTTAGCCTTAATTATATTAAGTAAAACAAGAATGTTATCGGTCTTAGAAAGTCAAACTAGGTCTTGTATTGTAATAGGCTAGTAGGGTTCAACGGGCTTGGATTGTAATCTAATATTGTCTGTATTTCGGGCTCAAAGCCCAATGTAAACCAAGCCCGGCCCGTTTAGAAAGCCCAAGTGCCAAGCTAGCAAGGCATGGGTATAAATATCCCTTCACCACACTTGGTGAAGGGTGTTGGTTACATTTTCATTTCACTTATAATCCACCAACTCTCTAATCTAACATTCCATCTTTGTTTCTCTCTTTACTTTCTCTCTCTAAGTTTTCTTCTTATTTTCTAGCTTATCGGTAAAGGTTAGTGTTGAGTAATGGATTAAACTAGTGGGATAACATGTGGTATCACTCGCCAAGGGGTGTTTAGTGTTTGTTTTGTGAGAAATTCGTAGGTTTTTTTGTTGGTTTTTCTTTGGTTCGAAAAAAGCAAAGAAAAAAAAATCAAACTTTGATCTTTGTTTCGTGGTTAAAAGTGTTAAAGACTTGTACTTTCGGGCTTAGATCAATTCCTTGCATCATAACTAGGTGGTTTTAACATCATTTTGTATCTTATAAGAAAGTTTGAAGATTTTTTCGTGGCTGCGTTTTGCCTATCTGAAGGGGTGTTCTTGATTGCGTTTTGCTTCATTCGTTGCGTTTTGCCTCAAGACATTGCGTTTTGCTTCAACATTGCGTTTTGCTGCTTGCGTTTTGCTTCAACATTGCGTTTTGCTGCTTGCGTTTTGCTTTAACATTGCATTTTGCTGCTTGCGTTTTGCTTCATCATTGCGTTTTGCCTACTGAAGACCCTTTATCAAAGTAAATCTCAACGTTATGCTGCCCAAATCGCAACAAATCTTGCGTTTTGCCTATAAGATCTTGCGTTTTGTCTCAAGGTTGCGTTTTGCTCATTGCATTTTGTCTCAAGGTTGCGTTTTGTCTCATTGCGTTTTGACTAAAGACACTGCGTTTTGCTCATTGCATTTTGTCTCAAGGTTGCATTTTATCTCATTGCGTTTTGACTAAAGACACTGCGTTTTGTCCATTGAAAACCCTTGTTTTGACTAAGGTCGATCCGCGCATCAGGTGGTATTTGACCGAATTTAGGAATCTATTAATCATTATCTAAACATAACAAAACATCAAATCAAACAACAAACAAAGGACTTAAAAGGACTAATCATTCAACAACACATACTTGAAACGTCAATTAATTATTCATTCACGGTTTCCTCTTGATTTTGTAAATCCCGCGAAAGATACGATTCTTTTCTCGGTTTTAATCAAAGATTTGTAAAAACCCGTGAACGTTAATTCATTTAAAACC
>BQNB010035725.1:20096-44282 GCA_026074375.1 Tanacetum coccineum | reverse complement strand
ATTCCTCATGATGAACTTAGGGTTTGATCAATTTTGGGGAAAAATTGAAAAACTCATATTATCAGCTACAATCAACCAAAACAGCACTAACAAACACAATAGAGGACAATAGAATCACTAATTGAACACAAAAACTCGATAAACAATTTTCGCGCCAAAAAACTACTTTCAAATCAGAATCAAGACATCATGAAATTAGATGAAATTGGTGGGGATATGTGTGGAATGGTATGCTGAATCGAAATCTAAGATTGGAATTGAAAATAGGCTAGTAATTCATAAGGAAATGAACTTTTGTGTTTTGGTGGTTTTTTTGAGATTTGGAAGGTGGTAATGGTGTTTGATACTTGTGCTAGGATGGATTGGTTTGTGTAGCGGGGATCCTAGTGTAAACTCAGGTGGATTGCTGTAACATTCGTAATTTTGATCAATTACTACGCATTTAAATTCACTAATCTATCTTCTAGTCACAGTTGCTCTCAGTACAATCGCTGTTCGCATTTTTAACTTCTTATTTAAATTCTCTCGCGCGACCACCCGATTACATAGAATCTGAGCAGTGACTAAAAAAATCAACAATCACACGTTACACGCGCTATAATGCACCCAAACAAATTAAAGCGTTTACCCCAGTCAAGCAAATCATTCTCATATTATTTATTTAATTCTACTAAAAGTAAGAATTAAACTCTATATAATATATTTTTATGCGAGTACGTAAAGGATCATTACACAATTTCGATCAAATCGCAATTACCGTAGGCATTCCGAAACCACCAAAAGTTATCTACGATTTACACAAATACCTTATGGTTAAATACCCAATAACCCAATAGTTTATATAAAAACTGTCATCCTCATTCATCATATTGGCCGAATAGTACATAAAAGAACCCAAACCAAGACATACACTTTACAAGTATATACCATCTAACACTTAACCCATTATTAGTTTTAAAAACTTCAAGTAAAGCCATGATATTTTACATAAAATATCAAAAACATCACTAGACATTTGTCCTTTCATTATTTTCACGTAATTGGAGACGTTTTAGGAGACATAGACACACGAATTTTACTTAGCTAGCTTTTGTACAACACAAGCTCATTAATGGAACCAAGACTAGAACTTATCTTGACCAAGAATATCCCCTAAAACCCTCCTCATGGTCCCTTGACCGATTACCCCTTGGACCCTAAGGCTTGACTTACAAATATCTTACTTGACCATCTAGATGTATATATACATGCACACTTGTGATAGAACACATACACTCTTCCATAAACAAGAAAAACTTCACAATCTTTCTCTCTTGGCTCTCTTAGGCCACGACTCAAAATCATCACCATACACAACCCATACAAATTTTTCTACCACTTTTATAAAACCGATTCCTACATCATATCTAAGACCTACGCTACCATGGTTATGAAGTTTTGGCTAAGCCTTTTATCAAGTGTAAGTCAAGAAAAAATAGAAGAATTATGTCTTTAAGGTTTCAAATCTTTTTGCAAAGCTAGGGTTTATAATCTAAACAAGGGTTTAAGAATTTGTATAGGTTTTATTATATGACAGTCACTACCTAAAGGTTATCTAAACCCTTATGTCCTTTACATTCATCATTTTATGCATATATGAGTTCTATATAGTAAATCACCACTTAGGATATGTTTAACTTGTAAAAATAGATTTTTCTTGTAAACATGATTTTATGAACTTGTACACATTTTTATGAGAATTATAAATTAATGGAACATGTACTTTATAAATGTCAAGTACAAGTATATAATAAGCTAGACAACTTATGGTGTAAATTATTAAGTTAAAACACTATAATAAACAAGTATGAAAAAATGAAATGATATAATAGCTTAGAAAGTAAGGAGATGATAAGGAATGTGAAAATTACTAGCTGGAACTAATGAAAAGGGCTGTTTTTAAATTTGGAGATTTACAAACCCTATATTTTATAATTTTATATAAAATACTCACAATGTCATTAGGTATTCCAAAAAGGATAAGAAACTCGAAAATCCGATTTTACGCAGAAAGAATCGACAATTACAAGTTTTTTTCGACAATAAATTAAACTTTTATAAAACATTTATAAAAGTTTACTGTTCCACACATCAATAAATAACATATGAAAACACATTTATATGATAAAAACTTTTAATTTACGAGAACGTGCTCGGAAAAATCCGCAAAAAAATCGTGGAGACCTATATCCAATAGCAAAACCGAACGAATAAGATACGCCATTTACATTATCGGGATTTTTAACGATAACTAAACGATAAAAAAGATAACTTTTATAGACTCGTAACCCCCTGACAACCCGGTTAAAAGTATGTTCACCAGAGATATGAAATATAGAAAATTTCATATTATTGCGATCACGTCCGTCTTAATTACGAAATGCGTAAGCGCGAACTATAAGAAACCGTAAGACAAACGACCCTATAAAACGAGAAAGTTACGACTCTTCTCTACTACACTCTGTGCACTATTATTTCCTGAGATGGAATAGTGTCTGGTTCTCTTTCTATCTATTCTATCTACATAAAATTTGCGAAAACAATTTTGAGAATCACTTAAATATATATTATATCTTATTTAAAACGTATAAATTTATTCTTATTACAAAGGCATTAAAACTACTGTTGTAACTTTGTCGAATTTACGCACGAGTTCCAATACATGATTATTTTATTTATCAATAATATGAATTTAATCACAATCTAATTTCCACAAACACAATTAATGCGTCAATCAGTTAGCGATAAGAATTCTATATTGGTTTTAGTTTAATCAACGGTATATATTTACTAGGAATTTCAGAATGTAGCCTCTATCGGGTGGCGTATCGACGGAGATTTTGTGATTTAACGATTTAAAGTGTCTACGCTCCTCATACCCACGTCACTACATGACCTCTTAATTATGATAAGCCCGTAGACTGATTCGTAGATGGAAGATGGAACGTATACGTACCGTAATAGTAAATAATCAACTGAGCGTGTTTATACGTTATACGCCAAATCATCCGAGGATTAGTGGTTCATTCTCGAAGATGTAATCGTAAGCAATTGGCACAATTTATACCTATAATTGTAGAAATATCTTTGTTGATTTTACCATTCACTCAAGTGTGGATTTCTTAGCCCCTTTTTCTACTACTTGGCTTTATTCTAAATACACGATGGATCTTAACGCGAGTGCTTGCGCGATTTCTTTGGACACAATGTTTTTCACAAACTTATGATATATCCTGATTTACATTATATTGCCACTAAGTATTAACATGTAGTATAATGAGAGCCATTCTTAAGTACTCCCTTTCCTTCTCTATCAGAGAAATCGTTTAAACATCACCAACACACTTGGGTAATAAACAGCTAGTTTTATGATCTAACGCTCCTATCGGAACGTTGCGAACGCATGTTGGGGGGGGGGGGGTATGGGGTGTGGGTGTTTTGGAAGTTGGGGAGTGGGGTGGGTATGGTGTTGGGGGGGCGGGAATTGGGGGGTGTGAGGGGTTAGGAAGTTTATGGGATATTGTATGTTGGGGGGGGTATAAGACTATGTATTGGCACAATGACATGCAGAGCCAAAAACATAGTCCTAGCTGAATTTTCTTCACAAGGATTCATACTAAAATAGCGTTCAAAACTAGTTAACACTTTTAAACTCTGATACACACATCGCTAGGAGAATAGCGGACATTCGACGTCCTGTACCCCAGATCATAGAAGCCTTAAAAAGAAGCCGGTCCTACCACTATGTGTAATTATAAAAGCCGTCGGTCCCATTATGTTTAAATAATAAAGCCGCCGGTCTCACTTATGTATAATTAGTTTGAATTATTATGGCCAGGGAATATGCCATAGTTTATTCCCTGGAATATGCCAAGATGCCAAAGCATATGCTTTATGCCAACGGCATATCCTTTTATTGTTTAGCCTATAAAAGGCAGTTGTATTATCATTTGTAACATCATCGAAAATCACCACTACTACTACCACCACCACCCTTGTAACATCAAGCTTCCACAGTGTTTTTAATATAAAGGTGTGTTTAAGTAACTTGTAATTTAAAGTTTTAGTTTTTGAGCTTTAATACAAGATAAAAATTCCTGGAATGTGAATTTTCATGTATTGAGAAAATTCGTAGGATGTTCTTGTAACATATGTATCCGTGTTGGGGCACAAACCTCGAGTACTGGTTTGTTTATAGTTTATTACGTTAAGGTTCGGTGTCATGAGCTTAGGGCAATAATACAAAGTGTTGGACTATCGAATATGTTTCATAGTCTACTATTACTTAAATCTTGTGGTCCACGCTATTTCTTGATAAACCTATGAATTCACTCAATAATTTTATTGACGTTTTAGCATGTTTTAATCTCAGGTGCTGAAGTATAAGCTTGGATGGGAGCCGTGACGGATATCTATTAGAGGGATTCTGATTTCTTAAATTCAATGAAACTTTTGTCTTATAAAATCTTAATGTCTTTTTAACAAAACTATGGGACCTAACGTGAAAACTCTGATCTTTTGTAATGACATCGAATGAAACTTATTTTTAACGTCCATTTAAGGTCGTTTTCTATA
The DNA here is from genome assembly GCA_026074375.1 of Tanacetum coccineum. NCBI lineage: Eukaryota > Viridiplantae > Streptophyta > Magnoliopsida > Asterales > Asteraceae > Tanacetum > Tanacetum coccineum. Next base: position 39,668 of record BQNB010035725.1, on the reverse strand, counting down.
TCTTGATTTTTGTACTTTGACGTAGCACCCCATTGTTACCATTCCGCTGCGACCTGATTTTGGGGGTGTTACAGATGGTACCAAAGCCAAGGTTATAGCGAACTGGGTCATTTTCAAAACCTAGTCTATAACCACAAAGTTTAAAGGTTTTCTTTTCTTTCAATTTTAAATACAGAATCTTTCATCGCTATCTGATATCCACGCGCGCGTATTCCCTGATCCTTACTTACTTTTCCGATTATCGTGATTGCATTATATAATCACTTGGAAGTAGGGAGGACAGTATGTAACTATTGGAATTGATGGCAAATTGTACAAAACTATGTGAAATGGTGAGGAAAAGAAAAGTTAGAAATTATGAGCTGAAAAATAGAAAGAGAGATGTGTGCATAAAAACAGAAAGAGTGATTTGGTGAGCCAAAATAAATGAGAGATTCAGTGAGTTTGAAAAAATAGAAAGAGAGCTTGTGAGAAGAATTCATTAATGATAAAAGTCCTTTTTGGAAAGAAATTAAAGTTAATGCTGGTAACTCAAACTTAATGTTGTTAATACTGGTAATATAACTTAATGCTGCTAAGCATAAAGTTTCTATTGCTGGTATACATTAATGCTGCTAAGCTTACGTTGATGCTGTTGAGTTACTGTTGTCGAGTTACTTACTACTGTTAGGCATCATTTAGTGCTGCCAGTTCAAGTTAATGTTCCTGATTGTGATTTTATAAATACTTCAATTCAGGGTTTCATTCGATTCTTTATTCGATTTCAATCATTCAAACACTTTCTAAACGTAAACCCTAACTCAATTTCATTGTTAATCATCAAAACCCATCACAATGTCGACCCAATAATTTGCTAAAACCCATAACATGATCGCGTTCTTGGAAAAACCTGCTGAAAGTAATGGATTTTAGGAAATTAATGATTTTCTGAATGCTAATCAAATCCATTTTGCTTTAACTGTCAATCCTACTATATACACATCTTGCATTGAACAGTTCTGGGCAACAACAAAGGCAAAAACGGTTAATGGTGTACGTCAGTTACAAGCCCTAGTTGATAAAAAGAAGGTGATCATCATGGAGACAAGCATTAGAAGTGATATTCACTTAGAAGATGCAGGGGGTACTGATTGTTTGCCAACTACTACTATCTTTGAAGAGCTGGCAAGGATGGGGTATGAAAAACCTTCTCAAAGGCTTACATTTTATAAAGCTTTCTTTTCTCCACAATGGAAGTTCTTAATTCATACCATTACGCAATGCCTAAGTGCCAAGACCACTGCATGGAACGAATTCAGTAGCACAATGGCCTCTGCAATCATATGCTTGGCCACAAACCAAAATTTTAATTTGTCCAAGTATATTTTTGATTCTATGGTAAAGCACTTAGGGGGGGGTCCAACAATTCTTTTTGTATCCACGATTTGTACAAGTGTTTATCAATCAACAGCTTTAGGATATGTCACATCACAAAAAGATTTATGTCTCACACACAAAGAAAATCTTTGCCAATATGAAGAGAGAAGGGATAAGGACTGTTCATGGAGAGAGTAACACTCTGATTGCAACAAATGAATGGTTCAAGCTAATCAAGAAGAGGGTTGTAGATTCAGCATTCCTACTGATTCTTAACCGGACACCCTTTTACTAGTAAACCATCATCCTCTAGACCTCCGAAAAAACAGTTCTTAGGAGAAAAAACAAGGGAAGGTAAACGAATAGTTCTCAAGATGAGACACACACCATGATGATAGTGTTCCTTATATAACTTTACAATGATCCACTTCTCAGTGGATGAGGATAGAATGCAACTAACAGAATGATGATTTGTAGTTGCCTAACTTCAAAACTAGGTTCTGATTTTTTTTTGGGAGAAGGCATAAGGATGGTTTACTCAAGGAAAAAGGAGATTGCTGGTTTAAAGAGAGGGTCAAAAGTTGGAAAGGGAAAAAAGAAATCACGAACTACAGGGTGTTTAAAGATTTAGAAAGTTGGTGAATCTAACAAGGGTTGAATCCTATGAGGGATAAGATAGTTTGGTGTGCTCAGGCAGTGCATCTAAACCAGGGGAGGAGGGTTTGTGTTACATTGACCAAAGGATGCTTGAGTTCTCTTTAGTTGATGTAACCCAGGGTGAGGTTAGATGATGATAGAAATGTTTAATACAGATGATCTTCATGGTGATGAGGTAAATTACTGGATATGGAGTGGTGAGAACACAAGAGCAGAGGTCCATAGGTTGATGAAAGAGAGGTTAGTACTGGTTGTTGAAAGATAGTGTTTGCCCCTACCATTTCCAGTTCTCCTGTGGTGTGAAGGAGTTACTGCTACCAGATTGATGAAATTTACTACCAATGCTCCAAAAACAGCTATTAATGAAATTACTTTGGCTCAAACTATTATTTGAAATCAAGCAGATAAACCTAAGTTGTTACTACTGCCTGGCTACAACAACAACAACTACAAGGGACCCAGGCCTAGAGTGGGTTGTAGTTAAGTGCCAAGTGAATTCAGAACAAAAAACATCATCTCCACAAGGCATCACAACCTTTTCAAAGACTAAAGACAAAGGCAAAAGAATAATGATTGAGACTGAAGTACCTTTGAAAAAGAAAGATCAAGTTGCTCTTGATGAAGAAATTGTAAGAAATCTTGAAGCTCAGTTGCAAGCTGAACTTATAGAAGAAGAGAGGCTTGCAAGGAAAAAAGAAAGAAGAAGCCAACATAGCTTTGATTGAATCATGGGAAAATAAACAAGCAATGATAGAGGCTGATAGATTGCTGGCTAAAAGACTCCAAACAAAAGAGCAAGAGGAGTTGACAGATGAGGAGAAGGCAAAACTATTTATGGAATTCATGGAGAAGAGAAGAAAACATTTTGTTGCATTAAGAGCACAAGAAAAGAGAAATAGACCTCCTACCAAGACACAAAAGAGAAATCAAATGTCTATCTATCTTAAGCATATGGGTGGATATAAACACAATCAGCTAAAGGACAGAAGCTATGATGAAATCCAAAAGCTGTTTGACAAGAAATGAAGAGAGTAAATTCTTTTGTGGCTATGAATTCATAGGCTCAAGAAATCAGTGGAAAGGAGGATGAAAGCAGTTCTAAAAAGGCAAAAATTGCACAAGATAGTAGTGCAAAGAGAGCAGGGGATAAACTAGAATCTGATAAGTCTAAGAAGCAAAAGACTGATGAGAATGAAGAAGTTGAAGTAGATAATGAAGTTGAGCTAAAAAAGCATATGGTGACAGTCAAAGATGATGATATAGCAATTAATGCTATACCACTTGCTACCAAACCTCCAGTGATTGTTGAATACAAGCTTATTAGAGAAGGAATAATGGGACATTATCAATTGATAAGAGCTGATGGAAGTTTCAAGAGATATTCTTCTATGATTAGGATGCTTCAGGGTATTGACAGAGAAGACTTAGAGACTCTCTGGAAGTTGGTCAAAACAAAGCATGGTGATACAAGGCCTGAAGATGAACATGAAAGAGTGTTGTGGGGTGATTTAAAAGTCATGTTTGAACCAGACATAAAAAGTGATGTATGGAGAAATTTACAAGGATACAAAGTGACTGTTTGGAAGTTGTTTAATTCCTGTGGAAGTGACTTGTAGGTTTTGGAACATGTACCATTTCTTTATGTTGGTTGAGAAAAAGAAAAGTTTTTCCTCTTACACAATAACAATCTCAAATATGCTCAACAAAGAAACTTCAAAGCTCGATGTTTTGGAATGAGATTCGCTCATCAACTATCAAGCTATGGTAGAAGCAGCAAAAGGGTCAATGAAGTGATTGAATGCATCTTCCTGATAGTGATGAGGACTTTTAATAAAGAAAATTGAAGATTCATATGATGAACATCAAGTTTAGGGGAGGATTGTTGGTACTTAAAGACTTCAAGATGATTCTTAGAGTTACTTACTGATTACTGTACTTGCTGGTACTAAAAGTTTATGTACTGGATTTACAACTGCTAGAAGAATTATACTGTTGTAGATGGATATAGCGAGTAAAAGAGATAAGGATTGTCTAGAGAACAAGAATACTTACGGAGATAAGTATTGAGTTATCTTTGTTAAAGATATGTATTAATGTATTTGTTTAAGTGAATTACGTTTTCTTTTTAGAAAAGATTCATGATTTATCATTGGAAAGTATTGTAATGCCTTATCGGTAATCCTTGGTCTATAAAGGAGGGCTTAGGGGCACATTAGTTCATATACAGTTTTCTAGTTGTGATGTCGATTAAAAGTTCAAGGTTGTAAACCCTAGTACTAGTGAAGAAGTTAATCGTATTATTGATCTAATAATATTAGAGCGTTTATTTATATCTTTGTTCATTCACAATTACTGTTTTATTCATAATACTTTTAGATATTAAGGTGTAGATTCCGCATACACTTTAGTATACATACAAAGTTTCTACAACAAGTTATTTTGGATTTATCCAAGGTAATTTAACCTTAGACAAGCTAAGGAATCGATCAAGGATTGGGATCAACAGGTTCTTCCACAAAATTCAACTTAGCATCTACTTGGATCTCGTCCAAGGGCACTGGCAGTGTTGGATCAGCCAAACACTTCTTAAGGTTTGACACGTGGAACGTGTCATGAACACCATTCAACTCCTCAGGTAGTCTAAGTCTATAGGCTACAAGACCTACCTTCTCAACGATCTCAAAAGTTCCAACAAATCTAGGTGCTAGTTTCTCCTTCTTCCCAAAGCGTACCACACCTTTCCAAGGCGATACTTTAAGCAAGACATGGTCACCTACACTAAACTCTATAAGCTTCATCCTCTTATCAGCATAACTTTTCTGGCGATCACGCGCTGCCTTAAGCCTATCCTTAATCTGCAAGATCTTCTTAGTGGTTTCTTGCACTAACTCAGGCCCTATCAACTAACCCTCGCCAACCTCTGCCCACATAATTAGGGAATGACACTTCCTACCATACAATGCCTCAAACGGAGCACATCTCACACTAGAATGATAACTATTGTTATACGAAAACTCAACCAACGGAAGATGAACATCCCAACTTCCTTCGAAGTCCAAAACGCATGCTCTAAGCATGTCTCTAAAGTCTGAATGGTATGCTCACTCTGACCATCGGTCCGAGGGTGGTAAGCCGTACTCATGTCTAAACGGGTTCCTAATGCCTCTTGCATTGATTGCCAAAACCTTGATGTGAAACGACTATCACGATCCGATATGATCAAGATCGGCACACCATGTCTAGCAACCATCTCATTTAAATACAATCTAGCCAATCTATCCATCTTATAAACCTCATACATAGGTAGAAAATGAGCAGACTTAGTCAATCGGTCCATAAAGACCCATATTGTGTCATGCCCATTACTAGTCCTAGGCAACTTAGTCACAAAATCCATAGTTATTACTTCTCATTTCCATTCAGGAATCTCAGGTTGCTGGAGCAAGCCGGATGGCCTTTGATGCTCAGCCTTAACCTTCAAACAAGTCAAACACTTACTAACATACATAGCTATGTCCTTCTTCATACCAGGCCACCAATACCTATCTCTAAGGTCATAATACATCTTATCAGTTCCTGGGTATACATAGTACTTTGACTTATGGGCTTCCTCCATTATCAGGGTTCTCACATCACCCTTCAAAGGCACCCATATTCAATCCAAATAGTACAAAGTCCCATCACTTCTCTGTTCTATCATCTCATCCAAACCTGTCTGCAATCCTGCAAACTCATCCACAGCCTCCTTCTGAGCTGCCAGTATCCTATCCTTGATACTCGACTGAAGGGTCATATTCATGGCTCTAACTCTCTTAGGCTTTACTCTTTCCTTCCTACTTAGGGCATCAGCCACCATATTCGCCTTACTAGGATGGTAGCGAATCTCACAGTCATAATCACTAAACAACTCTATCCAGCGACGTTGTCGCATATTCAACTCTTTCTGACTAAAGATATATTGAAGACTCTTATGATCCGTATAGATGACACTCTTTGTCCCATACAGATAATGTCTCCAAATCTTAAGGGTAAACACAACTGCTCCTAATTTCTAAATCATGGGTCATATCATTCTTTTCATGAATTTTCAACTGCCTAGACGCATATGCTATCACTTTACCTCTTTGCATCAACACGCGGCCTAGTCCTAACCCGAACGTATCACAATATACCACAAAGTCTTCTGGTCCGTCGGGGAGAGCTAGAACAAGCGTATTACACAACTTATCCTTCAAAGTTTGAAATGCCAATTCCTGTTCCTCATCCCAATCCAAAGTCTTACATTTCTGAGTCAAGATAGTAAGAGACTTAGCTATCTTAGAAAAGTTCTCAATGAACCTATGGTAATTTCCAGCCAATCCTAAGAACAAACGAACCTCAGACGGAGTTATAGGGGCTTTCCAATTCTTAACAACTTTAATCTTACTAGGGTCTACATGAATCCCATCATCATTTATCACATGCCCAAGAAACTGTACTTCTCTTAGCCAGAATTCACACTTAGAAAACTTAGCATACAATTTCACTCTCTTGAGCAGTTCCAAGACTAACCTTAAGTGTTTTACATGCTCCTCTCGAGTCTTAGAGTAGATTAAGATAAGGTCTACAAACTCTGTTCATCAAATCTATGAATACCGTTGGTGTGTTAGTCAGACGAAAGGGCATTACTGTGAACTCGAAATATCCATAACGAGTTTTAAATGCAGTCTTTGGAATCTCATCCTCATGCACTCTCAGCTGATGGTATCCAGACCTACGATCTAACTTTGAGAAAAATCATGACCCTTGCAGTTGGTCAAATAGATCGTCTATCCTAGGAAGCGGATAACGATTCTTAATAGTCAACTTGTTTAATTCTTTATAGTCAATACACATCCTAAAAGAACCATCCTTCTTTTTCATAAACAAAAATCGGTGCTCCCCAAGGCGATGAGCTTGGTCGAATGAAACCTTTGTCCTGGAGTTCCTTGAGTTGTCCTGAGAACTCCTCCAATTGAGAAGGTGCCAAACGATTGGACTTCGCAATTGGTACAGCTCTAGGGATTAACTCAATCCAGAACTCAATTTCCCGGAGAGGTGTCAATCCTGATAAATCATCCAAAAATACCTCGGGAAAATCTCTAACCACAACAATCTCTTCTTGTTTCTTATCACTAGCCTTAGCACTCATCAAAAGTCTCGCTTTCTCTTCTGGTCTTTCTCCTAATACTCTAAGCACCTTGCCATCTAGTAGTGGTATCCTCACTACTTTCTCATGACAAATTATTTCAGCCTTATGATTAGACAACCAATCCATACCTATAATCACATCAAAACTCCCATGCCCGAATGGTATCAAATCAATGTCAAAGACATGACCCTCGATTTCTAGTTTGCAACCCTTAATAACCTTATCAATCTCTACTAGCTGCCCGCTAGCTATCTCAATCTCATATCTGAAACCTAATTCACTGGGCTCTATGTCGAACAGAGGTATAAAAGTAGTGGAAGCAAAACTATAGTCGGCACTAGGGTCAAATAAGGTAGTGGCAAAATGATTATTCAAAGTAAACGTACCCCTCATAATGTTTGGCTTCTGGCGAGCTTCTTCTGCTCCTAACATGAATGCCCTACCCCTAGCTTGGTTCCCTTGGTTTCCACGACCCTGACCCCCGTTATTAGCAACAACTTGGTTTGGACGGTTTCCTCCTGGTCCTTGTGCTCTATTCAATCTAGGACATGCTGGCTTGAGATGGTCGCTACTCCCACATTCATAGCATTCTCCACGAGCAGGTGTTGCAATCCCTTGCAAGATGACCCGTGCGGTTACAGTTAAAGCATGTGCGACAAGGCCCTCCGGGTGCATGGTAGGAGTTGTAGGTGGTACACTTGGGTTAATCACCCGTATTCTTTCTTCCTACAGGGTTTGCGGTTGTAGCAAAAGCATTTCCAGTCCTAGTCCTTTTATTATCATCCCTACCATTCTTATCCCTGCTAGGCTCCCCCACATTTCCTCTTTTCTCAACCTTCTTAATTGATCCATTCCTAACAGCCTCATCGGTTAGTGCACCAGAAATCTGCAGTCTTATGCATAGTCTTTGGCTTTGTTGCTGCCACCATCCTACGGATCTGTAGAACAAGGCCATACATGTATCTCTCAATCTTCCTACTTTATGGGGTCACTAAATGGGGAACTAATCTAGCCAGCTCATGAAACCTATCAGTATACGCAGCATGGCCAGCCCTGACCATGCTGTGATTCTACAACTCAGTTTCCAACTTTTGCATCTCATGACTAGGACAAAACTCTTCTAGCATCATAAACTTAAAGTTATTCCATGACATACTAACAGCAACTTCCCGGCTTAGCGTGTGGATATGAGAGTTCCACCACGTTAAAGCCTTACCCACAAATGAACCAACAGTGTATTTCACTTTTTGGTCAATACTACAACCACTCATATCCTACACGGACTCTATTTTCTCAATCCATCGGGTAAGAACTACAACACCTCCCTTACCATTATATTCCTTAGGGTTACAAGCTAAGAACTCCTTATATGAACATCCTACTCGGTTGCCATTCACTAACACATTCCTAACGTTCTCCTGAACATTCTCATTAACCACATTTCCATTTTGATTTCCAACATTTCCTTGGTTACCAACCTGAGCTAAAATGGCGGGTAAGAGGTTCTGCAATTGTTAGGCAATGATTGTCAAGAAGTTGGGTGCTCCTCCTACACCCTTATTGACTCCTTCTACATTCTCATTGACTCCCTCTACATTCCCATTAGCTCCCAACCCCTGGTCATTACCTTGACCATTCAATTCGTCAACACGCTCATTATTACCTCCTCTAGGTCCTCTACCCCTCCCAACTTTACCAACCCGTTCATCCTTGGCGGCATTATCTCTACGAGGGAGAACATGGGCAATGTTAGGTAGGTAGGAAGACTAACATTTATATAGAATATCTTACTATGTATATAATTATACACATAATACCCCCTTATGGTGTCAACATCAATTTGTGTGAACAATATTACCAAGTACGAGTAAGTTGTGATAATTTTATAACTACATTGGCCACCGTATTTATATCCGCATCCTTTCCCAGTCGTACTCAGTATTAAACTCACACATCTCAATGACTGACATAACTAAAGCACCAAACCGTGAACACGCGAAAGCAAGCAAAAGCGTAACACCTCGCACATAGATCCTATACGCAACTAAATAACGGATCTTAGGTTATAGTCTAGGCCAATCCACCTAATTCTCTATAACCTTGGCTCTGGTTACCAATCTGTCACACCCCGACAATGGTGGAAACTCGGGAATGCAACATAATGATCAATCATAACACAGATACAATATAGAGAAAACTACAATGCATAAACTTCAAGTGTTACGAAGACCATCAGCCTTGAACAAACCTCGAGTGATGTCCCAACCCGACAAAAGGACAAATTTACATTATCTTATAATTAATAAATATTTATTATACTTAAACTTGATACATAACACTAAACTATTCTACTTTTAATATAAAATCACTAAGTTATTTTTCCTTAAATAACTACAAAAAATACAAAATATTAATATTATTATTTTAATTACCGATAAAAGCGAAAAAAAAAATAATAATAAATTTTAATAAACTAATGAAAATAAAACTTCTATTACCTATTACGTAAATTAAAATCGTGAAAGCATTCATATCAAGGATGTCTTGATTCATTATCTTTGGGTTACCGGGTAAACTGTCGAAACTTATTTACTCTTGTTAATTTCCTTAGATACTATATTGTTAACTTATGCTAATATCGTGGATAAGTTTTATGACGGATCAAATAACCACTACGGCCACCACGCCAACCCATTTATTTACTAAAACTTTTTCTCAAATTCAATTGTTACATCTACGCTTGGAAAATTCGTTTCGCATCATCATAACTTCACTTTTGTATCGATTCTGAACTATACTGTATGTACTAGTCGTGATTGGAGCACAGTTGTCATCGCTTGCGTGATCATTTCATTTTTCGCTGGCTTTACTTCACCCTTTACGGTGAGTTCATAGCCCCATAGTTTTACCTACTTTTCTTACATTTTCTAACTTTGGGTTGCGTTGGAGAAAATGGTTTGTTTTTTAAAATTGGACACACGTTTGTTTTAGTTCACTCTTTACCCGTTATAACATGTTGCCTAAAGTTTACGGTTTAAACCCCTATCTGAATTTTCGAACTATCATGAACGTTTAATCTCTTGAGCGACGGTACTAGTGAGCGTGAGGCGTGAGTGTATAAATATGATTTGTTGGGGGACTAATAACCTCCATTCGAGTTATGGGGTAGCGCTTACTTGTATCGGAGGGAGGCAGGGATCGGGGGACCCTATTTAAACGAATTGTATGTACATGTTCGAATTTCGTTTAGTGATCTTTGGTTTAGATACATGTTAGGGTATGTTTCAACTGGCATGATTATATGCTACATACTTATTGAGCCTTGGTATATGAGTTTAGTGCAGCGTAAACACTCTTTTTATGTGATATTGTATCTGTTATAATAATCACATACGTTTTATAACTTATGATCCATACTATTGCGTTTTTCAATTTTTAAACCTATGAATTCCACCCAACTTTTGTTGACGTTTTAAGCAATGTTTTCAGGTGCTTAGGTTGGATATTCGCTCAAGGTGCTACTTGAAGTCTAATTGCTATATGTGTCTACCATTTTCAAGACTTCTATTTAATCATGCTTGTTATTGTTTATCAATAATTTTATTTTGCTTTCGCAATCTTTGAAACTTCTTATTGGATTGAATGTTTTAAAACTATCTGTTTTATTAATGTAACACGTATGAATTTCCAACGTACCCCTTTAGAGGTTGTTCTTTTACCTTGTGTTTATGATATCCAGATCAAGTCACGCCTCCGGTTATCCATTCCAATGGAACCCTGTTTGGGGGTGTGACAGAGATGATCAAATCATAATGCATGTTAATAATCTTTATAACTAAGTAAATATTTGTTATACTCTTTTAAAAATGTTATATTTTAGTGGTTTTACAGAACTTAAAAATGGTTATTAAGCAAATGGACTTTTTACTTTGTACATAAGGGACTATTCAAAAGGAGAATACATCAAACTTTTTAACATATATGTATAATTAACCATTTATAAAGCAAAATGTTTAGTTAGTTAGAATCTAACCACAATCATAAAATTAGATTCCAAAAGAAGTTTGTTGGAAATTGTTTAACTTCTCGTTGTTTCCTATTACAAACACATTAATAACTTCTTCATTTATAAATGCAAAATCAATCAACAAAATACATCACCTTTGGGCAGAAATATTTGCTAACTAATTATTTAATTTGCATATATCAAATTATTAACATAAAAGTATAACTAACTATAGGGCAAATTGTTTAGTTTATTGGATTAACCAACAACACAAAATTAGATTCACATAAGAAGTTTGATGTAATTGTCAACTTCTCTTTGTTGGGATATGCTCATGTCATATGGATATTTATACGGCTGGGAATACGTGAGCCTACGGGGGGTCACACCACGGTATACCACATAGATCAATACTCTAATAGTATATGTTATTAATAATATAGTGTTATATTTATTATTTATGTATTAATATCGATTAGTGTATATAATATATAAAAATGTATATTTCTTAATATTATTATTTTCAACATTAGAATACTAAAGGTCGGTTAATGCTTTCATTTACGAATAATTATATAATAAGGCTTTTAATTAATGTGTAATTAGATGTAATTATAAATAAATATTAGAAAAGTCAAAACGTCAATACCAAGGGTATGTTTGGTGTATGGTTTCGACGCGGCCCGGAGGCCCCTAGCCTAAAAGAGAAGAGGAAGGGGAAAACATTTATACCTCATCGGTTGAGCGTTTGGAAAACTTGAGGGCTCTTTGTATAAATAGAGGATCCCCTTGCTCATTATGATCATCCCTTCTTCCCTCTTCTCTTAGGTGGTCGACGAAACAAACTTCCTTATGGGAGGGGAATTTTGAGTTCGACTACATGTAGTATTCCTGAGCGTTGGTTCGTGGAACTAGCATTCAGGTGATATTGGTTAATGTGTAATGTAGATACACGTAGAGGTTGTTTATTTTAGCAACTCGAAAGGTTTTGGTTTCGCATGGTTTAATACACATGCGTATTCTCAAGAAGCTCTCGTTTCTTCACTAGCTTGGTTGCTAGATGTACGTTTTCCGTTTATGTTTTATGTTAATTATAGTTGCTATATGTGTTTAATTCCGCTGCATAGCTCGTAGAATATAATATATAATATAAGGTTTATTAGATAACCATTTTTGACAGTGACATCACGTGCAAAATCATATAGCTTTATAATTACATAAAAAATCGGTTAAATTATATAAAATTTTATAATTATTTTTTAAAAATTAAATTAATATAGAATTAATAAAATAAAAACTCACACATCTGTAATAATTATTAAAATTTAAAATATTAAAATACCGTTACTAAAATTACTTATATTTTGTGGATATTTCTCTTGCTTTTTTATGTGCAATTTTATTTAGTGATTAATTCCACCTATAATAAAAACACATAAATCTTGGAAATATAATTATAATAAGTATTTTTGGAAATCCCGGTTTAAAAATAAAAAACACATATTTTTGATATTTCTCGCCCTTTTATATGAAATTTATTTAGGAAATTATTTTAGTGAAATATATATGTCCTAATATCACATGAAATCTGGAGGGGAAAAATAAAATCATGGTTAATATTTTTACGTTTATATTTATTCGCCTTAATATGTTGAGTGGCTTATTAATTTGCGTTTTTTAATTTTTTTTTTAAATGATTGTATTGTTGTTATTTATTGTTTTATAATATTGCCAACCATGAGTTATGTGCATGTAAAACCATGGTTATTTAAGCTTAATATATCTATGAATGTCTTGTTTATTTGGTATGTTAAAATCTTTTGTTTACGTGAATTAATTTTTTAATTTGCAAAAGCGGGGGAAAGAACTTATGTTTGAAATTCTTGTTTAATTACGTGCACTGATTGTGTTTAGTATGATTAATTGTTTGAATTGGTTTTGCTAGTTTATATATATGTGGATTTTTTATATATATTTATGCAAAAATGATTTTCAAAAAATTAATATGGACTAAAAGCACTCGATTTAAATATGATAACTATGTATATATATTGAATGTACACTTTGCTAAACCATGGGCTATAGAAGTAAACTTGTTATTTCTTGCAACATTCTATAACACATGGGTTTAGTGGTTTCCGCAAGGGAACCCGCGACGGAACAACGCAAGAATAAACAATTTTACATAAACGTTTTAACAATATTTAAAGTATGTTGTAATCGTTACTAGGGTTTGATTATTTCTCTTAGGGAATTAACCTTATCCGTAGTAAGTTTACTTATACTTAGAAATGTTGTAAACCTGGTAACCCTAATTTTATAAATGGCATGTGGTTTATAAAATTATGGGATTTCTATTTATAGAAGGTTTTAAAATGAAAACGGAAAAATGTTTTTTAAAAAGTACTGTGTTATAGGGTTGTATGCCATGATTCTTTATACTACAATTTTGGTAACACTTGGGATTTATTAAATCTATTATACCTTAAAACTTAAGGTTCAGTTGAACATCGAAGTATGAAATCACTTAAGTTTGTTTTTTACTCTAAGACAGTCTTAGGTGAATTTCAAAACAAGGTAATACAACAATCGTATGGTCAGACCTAAGACGGTATAATTACTGATTTTGTATTGGATGACTTATATCAAGTATGGTTGTTCAGAACTTCGACCCGAGGCATAAGATGGGGTTAAACATGCTACTTGACATTATAATTATGGATTACGATGCCTTGTGCCCCATAAAACTAAGAGTTGCACATGTTGGCAATTATCTCCAGCGGATTACCTTTTGAGTTTACCATTTCTAGTAGATCAACTGCATTAATGGTAGAACGTCAAGTTGGATCTTAGACCCTTGTTAAATTAATTGTTTATTTAAATATAAACATGGGTAGTTAATTTTTAATGGATGAATTATCGAATATACTAAAAATGAACTTTGCAAGTTCCTTTAATGTATTAATGCAACGTATACCGTAAACAAAGGTTTATTCTTTACTTGTTAAAAGATAAACCGTGTCTATTTTCCTTGGGAAGATAAAACTTATTCCTATACCTTTTATTTAAAGAAAGTTCTAATAGGAATGAAAGAATTATCCTAAATTATATTCGAAACTTTATTACGAAACTTCATGTTAAGTGATATTGAACAATTTTATTCTTTCAAGATTTCTTCAATATCCTTATTTGGTTTTGAAATCTTTGAATCATAATAAGAAACTTGGATAAAAAACTGAGAACTTGTTGTCTATAGTACAAGATTAAAATATCTTCAGTTTTAAACAAGACAATTTATAAGGTTTTGGTGGAAGTCGGAATCTATACACCGAAAAAAAACTAGAAAAAAGGCTATAACTAGAGATATCGTCTAGTCTATAGCTGCAGCTCCTTATTATCCAGTAAGAGATTTGAGTGAACACCACTTTGGTTATAAAGTGAGCCGAATAAATAAGAAATAGCATGCCAATTTTTCAAGTTAATAAATAGCTTAGATGGATAGAACTTGAACATACTTACATGCATATCTAAGTACTTGCTTACTATTCCATGCGACTCACATTAACAATGATGTGTAGATATTCAACAAATGGAAAGATAAATTGGAAATTACTTTCACTAGTGAAGGAACACTCATAATGTTGTCAGATCCAGTAGGAGTAAATGCATTTTATAAACGAAAATGAAAAACTTGCAATGTTTGTGGAAACTATAGGGGGTAGAATAGTTTACAGGTTCGTTTTACGTTTTAACAATTTGTTTTCAAAATATTTAGATTCGAGTTGTATGTTTAACCAATTCACAATATGAACAAACAATATAACAATCTAAACTAAAGCTAAATAACGATGACAATAATATGAAGAGATAAGGAAAAGGAACAATCCAAACCAAGAAGCCAAAGATTTTATAGTGGTTCGGCTACGATGCACCTTTCGCTATTACTCCACTTCGAGTATCTACTCGAGATTTCACTATGTCAACAAAGCTCCCTTGTAGGCGGAGAGGGAGGGTGGAGGGGAAGAAGGGAAAAGGAAAGGAGAAAAATGGTTTACACGTCGCTTAAGTTATTTTCTGACACTAAGCTAAATGTCGAGTCCTAATCTTAGCTAGAACCAATCTAACCACTCACAATCACTACCAAATCACAAGTTCTACACTCCACACCAAGGGATTTAACTACTATACGATTCTCAAAATACACAAGATAATTACAATAGAGCATTTGATGGTACTTAGAAGAAAAGGGGGAGAGATTATAAATAACAATTTGTTTCTTGGCGATTAAGAACATTGTTCTTCTCTTGCACTTGAATGAGAGGGATGAGATGTGAAGGAAAGTGTTAGATCACTTGAAACAGTCTAAGAATGTTAGTCGATACAGAGTTTTAGAGAGGAGAAAAGAAGATTTTTAGAGAGAGAACATTTATCTGAAAATTTCGTGCAAAAAGGTCTAAATTTTCTGCATGGAATGGAGTAGTAATTTTATAGGCAGGGAAAATTTAACGGTCAACTTAAGGGCGGGGTTCCCGGCAAAAAGTCCGGCAAGTCAAAGTCCCAGATATATTTAGAGGCGCCAGGCATTTTAAAGGGGACACCCGTAAAACTACGATCCTGTATTTTGTCATTTGGTGGGTAAATGTATGTATCTGGTATGAAACCTTCTATTTTTGGGGGAAATTTTAATTTCAAATTTTAAGTTTTGAAATAAAACTTTTTCTTTTAATTAGAAAATATTTTGTTATAATTTTAATTTTGTTGAAATTCTTTGTAAAAAATGTAATGGATACAGATGAGGGAAGGAAAAATATTTTCTTGATACTACATCATGAATTAAGATTGTTTTTGCTTCATACTTATAGTGATTTACTTAATCTTGGAAATGGAATTTTACTATTAATAATTTGTAAACGTTTAATTTTATCGTAAACATTCTTACATTTTATCATTATCAAAACGTTAAGAGGTCGAGAAATATAAAAAATATTTTTAGACATTATTTGTATTAACAATCTCTCCCCTTTTCTGTTGATAGCAAATATAAACTCCATTTTGTATATAAATTAATAGTTACACTATTAATTAATGAGTTTTGTTCTATTTCTCTCCTTTTTTCTTTTGTCGAATTCATAAAGGATGATCGTCCGAAAAGTAGTTGTTGTAGGAAGAAAGAAATCGACAATATCAAGACTCCCCCTTGATGTATGCTCCCCCTTGTTCGGGGCACCAAGGGATCGATCTTACGAAAATTGTTTGCTACAAAACAAAGTTAGAAATACAAGTGCAAGACAAATATCTTTTAAGCAACACATTATATTTAAGTCACCCAAAAGAGAGTTTCATTCAACAATCAAGAAACTCATACAATAGCAAATGCAACTAATGCATTCATACAAAATAAAACTAGAGCTAATACAAGATAATTAATCCATAAGACACACTACATACTTCATGAGATAAAGAGAGACAATACTACATAAGTCCTAAATGATTCATGATTCATAGAGAATGACTTTTTGAGCAAAAAGGTTTGGGGTGACACGTTTATGAAAACATTTGAAGACTTTTCAAGGTGGAGGTGGAAAGTGTGAGGTGATTGCGGTAGTGAGAAGATACTCAAGATGAGCAAACATGATGTTCATCTCATCTCTTAAGGTTAAGAAAAGAGTTCGGTTATGAAAGCAACATATGCAATTTGACCCATGGTAGTCATGGTAATTGTAGTAAAGAGGGTGACCCATGATAGGTGGTTGAGGTTGTGGTGGAGATGGTGGTGATGAAGTGTCATGAATGTGATCAAGAGGAGTGATTGGTGACAAAGAGAGTGTGATATCCAAAGAAGGATGACTTTGAAGTGGTTGAGGATTTAGAGGTCTAGGAGGAACATCTGAAATGTTGTCAAGCAAAGGGTTCAAAGGATGAGGAGAAGTTGGTTCATTTGAAGATGGTGGTGAGATTTGAAGTTTTGATTGAAAAGAAGAAGATGTGTTCTCTTGGCTTGATGAGGTTTGATTAGTGGATGTGGTTTTTGATGGTGTATTTGGAGGAGTTGGAGATGAAGAAGTTGTTGTAGGAGAAGGTGTGGTGGTGACATCTTCATCACTAGAGATGTTGATAAATAGTTGTCTAGGAGGGATTATGGTTAGTTTGATTTTCTTGGAAGGGTTAGAGGAAGAAGCTTTGGTGGAGTTCATGGTAGAATTGTGTGAAGAAGATGAAGATGGTAGGAAGAATGAGAAAGATGGCTTATTTAATTTGAAAGCAAATGATCAAAGTAGAAAAGCATGAGAATTAAGGAAACAAATTCCAAAAGTTGTTTAGCAAAATGCAGGAAGTTTAGCTGGGTCTAAGAGAGAATAGTCAACTGCACAGAAAATCAGGTAGTCACAGTAAAATTTCCGTGACTTCTGATGGCGGTCCCATAATTATATGGCGGTCCCAGATATATTAGGGGGCCGCCCCTTATTTATGGGGGCCGTTCTCTGGAGTCAGGAAATTTTCCAGTTCTTCCTGATTTTCTGTAAATCCTGTACAGAAAGAGTTTCCTATATTCCCTTTTTGCAATCAACTCTATTTCATCATGAATCATCTAATACTCAACAATTAAATTCATAACACTCATCATTCCAAATTCAATCAAAGAAACACATATATGCATATAGACTAATAGATAAGCATGCATATCATCATAGAGGTAATTAGAGTGTGTCAAGTACCATGAAAACAAGTATTTAGGATGATAAAATCAAAAGATCATCTAAGGCAAATTACTTAGCCCGTACTACATACTAAGTTATCACTAAATAATATAAGTTTAAGTACTTAAGCTTCATAGAGTAATAAGTAATATAATTAATAATGTCATAAAGCACATCTCCATATTGCTCACTTTTTGATATTTCTCCATAAATTTCTAAGGCCTTTCCCGATTGACCTTAATCCACCACGTTGCTCGTCTCGAATCTGAACTTGACGGTTGATGATTTCTGTTTGACCAGTGTAAAAGGGTTCCAAGTGAGGGTCAATGTTAGGTAGGTTTTGAAAAACTTGAGGAACTTGATTGGTTAACGAATTGACATAACAAATAGGGGAAGGAGTGCTTGCATGCGAGGTCCCTTCGCCATTTCCATCATCATCATCATCATTAAGATGAGAAGAAGATGGTTGGTCAAAGGCGAAAGAAGAAGAAGTGGAGTGACGACCTCTTCTCGTGCCACGATCCTTTCTAGGCTTTCACTCTTGTTGAGCGGCAAGAGGATTTATGACACGATCGTAGAAGACATAAGACTCATTGTTCAATTCAGGATTTTCATTCATGATGACTTTAAACAAACGGTCCAATAACATACCATAGGGTAAGATCAACCGCTTTTGTTTAGTGACCCACTCTATTCGTTTTGCCATGAAACAGGAAAGGTTGAACTTTTCGGAATGTATGACACAATAAATCATGTAACAAAGACACGCAGGAACATGATCCCGATTTCCCCCAGACAAAAGACATTTTCCTAAATAATCTCTTACAAAGGCTTCAAGGTTGGCTCAATTTCACGAGTTAGAACTTGATATTCAAGAACATCAATTTCTTCCTCATGACGAATGCGACGGACTTGACCTTCTATATCTATTCAAATAGACGAAATGATGTCATCAGGAGAAGGAGGGTTGGTTTGATATGGACCATCCGTAGGGACACCATATGCCAACTCGTCAAGTGACCATTTGTCAGTAAAGACGCAGGCACCCTCGCAAGGTATGTCAAGAATTTGAGCAAATTCTTCAAGAGAGTAAGAAAAGAATTGGTTTTGAATCACAAATTCGATGAGCATTTCACCTTCATCGGAATAATTGATTTGATATTAACTATAAAACTCAAGAATGAACCAAGGACATATTTGGTCACTAATTTCAAGGAGACACTCAAACTCGACAAAGCTGAACATAGACCGAACATAATTTAGATCTGCAAAGTTATCAAAAACCACCCGACCTTCATGAATGAAACGACTTTCAAGGTTTCTTAGTTTTTCTTTTATGGGTGTACGGTATTCATGTGATATTATTGGCATATAGGCTCTTGTATTTTTTGTGATCTTCAGATGACTTACGAGGCATGATTTCCTAAAACAAAAGTAGAATCACATTTTATTACCGTTTACTTGTAATTTGTTATGCACAATGTTTCTAGTGTGTGCCTAAATATAACAAATGTGGAGTAACGATTAACTCGACCTAAAAATTAAAATCTTAATAGTTAATCCAAACGCTCCTTAGTTTGATTTTACTCATCCAAACATGTCGAAAATTACATATGAATTATGTATCTCGACCTCTGTTCATGAGATCATTATGCATGTGTTTGAAAACGTTTTTAAGTTGTATT
>BQNB010035725.1:3386-16095 GCA_026074375.1 Tanacetum coccineum | reverse complement strand
CCTAGTCAAATATCCCGAACGTCACTTATTGTGTCGGGGTATATAAGTAACTTTTCCACCTAGGAAAAGTTAGGGGTTGATTTCATTTCTAAATAATTCTTTTTCTCATTTTTCTCTTTTCTCTCTAAACTCTCTCACTAGTTTCTCTCTCTAGAAATCTTCCCACTCTCTCTTTTCTTGATCTAGATTCGTGTGGTATATGAAGTGTATGCGTTAATCGGGATCCTACATGAAGTTTACTCATGAATCTCAAGGCTAGACACGTTTTAAAAACATGTATCTTCGATCATACAGAGCAAAACTCAGGGGAGTCATTTTGTTTTAATTCAATGATTTTCTTAAATTTTTATCATTTTATGTACAATAGGGACATTGTACAACTCAAGTGGGGGGATGGGAGTAGAGTTACCATTTGACCAATATTTGCCTTCGTTTTTCTAGTATGTTTTGAAAAAATTTGTCATTTTTAAAATTTTTGACATGTTTTTCTTTACCAAAACTATATTAGATCTATGCCGAGCACAACTACATATTATTTCTTTGGTGAGGATAGCCTTATATTTTGTTTTCTTATATGACATTACCCACAAAAATTGAGTGTGCCGGTAGTATTATAGACTTTAAAACTTGGCATGTACGTCATTGCAAGACCATAAACGAGTTTTATGTTGAGTTTTCTTGATATAATTTGTTTAGATAGTTCAAGAAGGTAACATTTTAGGATTTACACCTAAATTAGCCCATATATATTATTGTGTGTGTTTATTGACTAGTCACATTAACTTGTTGACCTCCCGTGGAAAACTTATTATTGCACTCATTTTTAGTGCAAATCCCGTAGAAACACCCATCTGAGCCTTTGCTTCATTTTATGAACCCATACTTAAGTTTCATTACACCATTTTGCTTTAGCCTACCGTGTAGTCTTTAGTCCATAGAAGGGGAGTTGCTAGTTGCTTAAGTTTGTGGTTTAAGTAGGAAGACCCATCATTTCGATTGAGGAAGACCCCCTATTATCACTATCACTTTTGATATAATTTATCTCAAGTGGGGGATGTTATTCATTTATTTATCATAATTAAAATTATCTATGCTACAGATTTCAAGTGTAAAAGAAAATAAAAAATTATGTGTTAAATTCAAAATTCGGTAGCATGTTGGCATTGTTAGTGTTGGTTAAATTATAAAACCAACTTATTATGTTTCATTTTCTATCATTACCTCTTATATAGTACGAGGATGATTTAGAATTGGTACGTATATAAACCAACTAGTATTTGAACTTCGAGCTAGTGTACATTTGCCTTGACGATCATTATACATCTACATTTTACACACTAGCTCATTATTGTAGATGATCAGTTTCTCGCGCTTTGAAGATATTCGATGGATGTTGACTAGTGACGGGGAGATTGTAGAATATAGAATATTTGTTTGTGTATTTTTATTTTTCACCCTTTAAATGTGTATCCCGTGTCTTATATCCTTCCCTTAGTCATTCTTGTTTTTAGCCTTTAGCTTGTTCGAGAGCAATCATAGGTGTCTCGTTTATGGATTTGGACAAGCATGTGTGGTTTTGTCGCCTTTTCTAGAGCATTGGTATCGGTTTGGATCACTAGAATGATTCACCTATTATAAGCCTATTTGTTATTTCTACTCTTGTTGCCTTTGAGAACTGTTTAGAGCTTAGCTCTAGTGGTGGAGTTTTGTGTACTTGCCAAGCCTATGATAGAATACATGCTTTCTTTGTGCGTTTGAGCGATCACCGCGAAAATGAAACACTTAGACTAGTAAGAGTTGAGTGATTTTGTTCCTCTTTCCGTAAGGTGTTCGGCTTTGATATTTTCTAACATAGGTAATAAGTAAATTCATATCTCCTGAGTTAAGTTATGAGATATGTTTTTAGAAATGATTCTAAAAGGTTTACTTGAGGGCAAGTAGAAATCAAGTAGGGGGATATTTGGTAACATTAAATAGTTTATACTTTTTAATATCAAAATCCCTTATAATATGCTCATAATTGTTATATATCTATGAAATTGTGTACTTAATTATTTTATATTTCATTTTTAGGATAATATGAGCTTTGGAGTGGAAAGACGTAGAAATGGAAGAATGCGTGATGAAAAATGCATAAAGAAGATATGCTAGATGAAAACTACGGCATAGTTGGTTTTATGTAACTATGTCATAGCCCATACACAAGTCAAATTTCTAGATAAGACTAACTACAGCGTAGTTGACCCGTTGGGACTACACATTAGCTTTTGGAGGAATATTTCATTAGAAGAAACTACGACATAGCTCTTTACTCAAAGCAACGTCGTAGTTATACCAAACTAAGGATGGATTACGTGCTTTAAGATAACTATGGCATAGCTCCTCACTTAAGGCTAGGTCATAGTTGATACGAACCTATAAATAGAAGCCCCATTTATGCTATTTCGTCATTCCCTGGAGAGAGGACTCAGAGGTGACGACTAGTGCTTCTCTAGAAGGCATTTTTTAGTTACATTCACCATCATTCCAAAGGAGGATTTGCTTTTAACCGTATTTGTATTTATCATTCATCAACAGTTTTAAGAATTATAATGTTCAATCAATCAATGATTTCTTTCATTATTTCTTCTGCAATTTGTAGCATAAGTGGCTAGGCATTTTTAGTGCTAGCCTAGTTATGTATTTGTTATTGTGATAATTCATGTTTCTTAGTTTAGCTGTCATTTGCTTGGATATTCTAGTTGCATATTGTTAGATCCTTACGTTTTGGTAGTTTTAAGGCTAGTGTAGATACCATTTGCTATTCACTAGACTTATTTAGTTGAAAGGTAGTCTATTGGGATACTCGAATTAGGTTGGCATCTATTCCGAGTGTAGGGGTGGAGGAATATTGCATTAGAAAAAACTACGGCGTAGCTCCTCGCTCAAGGCTACGCCGTAGTTATACCAAACTAAGGATGGATTACATGCTTTAGAAGAAACTACACGTAGCTCCTCACTTAAGGCTACGTCGTAATTGATATGAACCTATAAATACAAGCTCTATTTATGCTATTTCGTCCTTCATTGGGGAGAGTTATATGTTAGGTTACGATTACAACTCGAACCTAACGATATTAGAACCACCATAAAAAATAGTAATTAGACATTGCACTAGGAAACAACATCTTCACATTTACTGAATCATAGCTAGGCTGGTACGTCTTTCTCCCTTGAATTAATCTTCTAAATTTAATTCAGTATTTAGTTTATTGCAATTTCAAATCAAACTGCTTTTAAAACTGTGAAAATTTAAATTAATAAACTAAAACTCTTAGCTCTTGGTATGACCTCGGATTTACCAATCCTACACTATAATCGACCGGGTTCTCTGACCGTAAGTGCGTTTGTAGACCGTAGGTGAACTTGTTTTATAAATTTAAACCTGAGAATTATTTTAAAACAAAATAACGCATCAATAACTAATGGTTTTTCATTGCAAAGTAAGAAAACTAATATTCTACTAGGACTCCTACACATTAAATGTATGTTTCTCTATTAAGAACTTATGTCAAGATAAAATGGTAAACTGCATGATTATGAATTCCTGGAAAGTCATAAACATGAAGTTTAAAATTAACTTAAAATTACTATTAAGGCCAAGAGTCGACACTTATATTTACTTTAGTTTTATAAATGTAATTTTTTCTTGTTAAGACATGTACATTAAGTCCTTTAATTATTAAAGACTTATAATGTATAGTAAGACGTTAACTTGTTATGTTTTCTTATTAAGACATGTACATTAAGTTATTGACTTGGTTAAAGACTTATAATGAATAGTAAGAATTGTATGTTTATGTCTTCTTGTTAGGACATACACATGAAGTCATTGACTTGATCAAAGACTTATAAAATAAAGCATGCAATCGGCTTAGAAACATTATTGATGCCACTTGGTTTTCTTGGGTAAAGGGTTTCCCTGGTATAATTTATTACTCTAAAAAATAATTGAGTACAATGGATGAGGGTGAATTCCACATCTTCACCTGTTACATAGGCAAACTACTTCCGTAAAAAAAGGTACACAAAGTGACTAGACTACAAAAGAATCAATAATTTCATGTAAATTATTTCTTCTTACGACCTCGTACTTTGATATCCAAATTATCACATATAGATTGAATCTTGTTAGGAATTTCATGTCCTTTATACATATCATCATCGTATGGGTCGTAGTCGTAGTAAGCATTCTCATAAGTTTCCTTCCATTGTTCCAGCAGACTATTAGTACCATAGCCAACTTTCTTTGAAGCCAAAAAACTTGCCATTTCGTTATCAACTGATTTAACTTCATCCTCACTATCATGATACCCGAAGATAGTGACAACTTGCGAATTCATTTCATTTTTTTGAATTCTATTTCTTGTGATATTTCGTACTATTTGTTCTTTTTACGATTGTGTGATTAATTTATGTGAAACCGAAGAAGTTACCCACATCATACTGAAAAGCATCATCGGAACGCATTCCGGTTTTCGAATAAGCGTAGTCTATTTACGGACTATCTACGTTTTGACTTAACGAGTTATTATAATTTATTATCATTTTTATTTTTAGACGTTGCTTTTTTAATATTTATGGGGTTAATAAACTTTTACTAGATCATTTACAGTGTATCGTATTAGCCACATGTCACGAAGTAGAGACTGTACACAACCTTAGCACGTAGAGTCAACCTTATCTTACACCGCGCCTTTGGCCAAGAAATAAGATTACACTGCTAATCACCTTAGAGCATTTTCCCAGCCAGTGAAATCACATTTACAGCTTTGTTAATTAACCAAAACCTAGAAACCATCCATGATTGTCCTCTCATTGACTTATCCTTAAGTGAGTTAGACTTGAGAAACTAGGAGATTCCCTTCAATTGACATATCTAGTAGTGAGTTAGAATTATGCAGATTTGAAGATTTTTACACTATCAAAATTTCTAATGGACATGAAGTAAAAACAAGGACATAATCATTGCGAGTACATAGAACCCAGCCGATAGAAGCCTCACATACACTATTATTGGGTGACATCGCCACAAAAATGCCTTAGACACTAGGCATATAAATGGATTAAACGATGGAAAGTTAGTTAGATACTGACACCAAATAAAAGATATGATCGCTGGGAGAGAGTTTACACGAAGGGAGTAGCTCCGAAAACATGGAGGTTTGCGGCTGCTGAGTCTCGATTCTCGCAGACAGTAGCTAGGGAGTGTTGTATTTTTATCTTAAGTTTGTGCATGTGGTGGTGCTTGAGTGGTGAGAGGGTTGGTATGGTACACGTCTAGATGTGGTTTGTGATATTCGCAGGTCGTCTGGATATGGAAGTGCTGTTTATCAACTGGGCGGGCGCGAGAAGACAGGACGATGTCGGGGAAGGTGAAGGGACGCTTCGCGTTATTAAGATAGGCGCTGGTATTAGGTGGGACGGAGGATTTCGTAGTTCGCGCTAGGAGGGATGTTAGGGTTTGTTTTGGATAATGTCTGAAAATAGCTCCTACCTTTAGTGGGAATTTTCGTTACAACAATGATACCGTTAATTCTGGGCACCTTTCGAGACAACGTTTTATGATAGGGTCATAAAGTTGTCTAAGGAGAACAATTTATGGGACCGCGAGATTTTGGAGATATCCTGCTCACAATATCCGCTAAAATAAGATGTCGTAAGGCAACCAAAGGGATCGATCCTCAGAGAAAAGAGGATGGAGCTCTCGACGGTAAGAATCTTACGGTGGCTCGTGTTCTCGGTTTAAAGAGAGTATAGGTCTTTGTGCAGCGTGACGCGTGTTGGAGGGTCAGTAAGGGTTGCTCGTTGTGTGGAAGATGTGTGTAGTGTTCTCGCGGATCGTTAGAGTTTAGGTACATGTGAATAGTCTCACGTCCAATGTATAATAGATGATAGAGCGAGGAGCTTCAAGCCGTGTACAAGCGAAGTGAGAATATTAGGAGTGGGTAAGTAGCAAAACCTGACAAATGCGGCCGTTCTTGTTCGTTAAGCTCGTTTCGTTAGGTGTGTAGTGTTCAATATGAGTGTGTAAGGTCTGATTGATTATTTAGGACAACTTCTAATTCTCGTACGGGCTACATTTGTAATTACATTCGTAGTTCGCGCTGAGAAACCGAATGCGTTCTAGGTGTGATCGTGGTTGAGATGAAAGTCGCATGTTACCTCGTGGACGCAAAGATACAACGATCGTCTGACCTTGCGCGTGGGATGAGAGATACGCGCATAAGAGAACCGCGACGGACAAGCTGTGTGCTTGTTGTTGGTTGCGCCATCGAGTGAACCGCGGTTAGGGAATATTGTTCAGGATTGAGACGTGTGCGCGTGTGAGTCACGATCATATAGCAAAGCCGCAGTCAGGATTGTCCAGTAATTTAGTATAGTTTCCAGGAGAAATCTTGAATTCGCGCAGCGAAAACATGAAGATAGTTTGTCGAGAGAAGTATTCGTATTCGTGTTCAGACACGTACTTTAATCAAAACATTTCGAATAGAGCTTTGGGCGGAAGCTCTCTTAACGGGATTAGAGATGTGTGACTGTGACAACTGGCAAAATTCATGTTCCTTTTTGTGATTTGTCGTAACGAAGGATTTTTACCTTTTTATACATTGTTGTTGGGATTTAAAAGTCTTTACATTGGTTCGTTTTACTGAGAAAGTGAAGTTGAGCTTTCTCTGCTGTATATAACTGAATATGGTAGCATCATTGGACTTGTTTTCGGCTTGTGGAATAAGCGTAGTCTTTTTAAGGATAATCACGCTTTTAACTTAAGTGACGAGTATATTTTATCTTTACTTATTTTTTTATTTTTTAGAGTCGAGCGTTTTTTATATTTACGGATTAAGTAAACTTAACTTGTTTCATTGTATACATGCGATGCAGCAGTGCGTTTTAGGTTCTCTACTGAAAGAATCCTCGAAGTTCTAGATTTGCCTGTCTTGCATGAAAGATTCAGAGTATTTTGGATGTCGCAAAATTAGTTCCCCCCTTGCATCTTGTTTCGTGTTTTAGATTCTGACACAGCCTCTGCCCCACACACTCTCTAGAGACATAGGATGATTATGCTTGTGCTTGTTCTTTGGAGATCTTATACATTGTTCTCTTAGTTCCTTGTTGTACTTCAGCTCTAATCAATCCTTGAACCCACACAAAAAGGATTTACCTTTGTGGGGAGAATGCATGATAAATATCCATCCAATGTTCATTCTCTTATTTCTCATCCCATATATTACAGACACAACTAATAAGCAATTGTCTTCTCTTTTTCATTCACTTTCTTTGGTTTGACCGAGAATATCCACGCAAAACAACACCTACACTTTTATGTTTGTTTTGTCCTTTTCACTCAAATATATTTTTTGTTGGTTACTAGTGATTCCTTGATGATTATTTTGGGTTATTCAAGATTTCATTCAGGTTATATTCGAGTTTAACTGGGATGTAAAGAATATTTTATTCTTTCATTACTTTTCGGTTTCAGACAGCGCTGTGTTGTGTATAAGTTCCATATTCGCAATGTCATCTCTTGTCGTTTTTTCATCTTTCAATACAATTTTTATTCGACGCAGAAGTTCAGAGGGGTATGGTTTGTTATCTGTGTCGGTTTTTTTCGAAAACCATCTCATCACAGTGTTTGCTGAAGTAGGCGATTTTTACAGAAACTAAATACAATATAAATAGGAGAAGGTTGTAAACCTTATTTGGAGTTTGTTTGGAGTTTATTTTTAATATTGTTGTACTTTTGGGATAATAGTGGATTATAAGTGATTAAAAGTGGTTTATGATGATATTGTAACAATCGATGGAAGAGTTAGGTAGCCTTAGGTGTTGAGTGGTTGGGTAATACAATATACGGGTGGTAAGGGATTGGTTGTGGCTGAGTTTTTTTGGAGTTTTTGTGTTGTGTTTTCGCGTGGCGCTGTAACATATATAAATGGTTGTGTTGTTTGATATTTGTGGAAATATAATATGAATTGTTGTTCTAGATTGTTTAATTAAAGTTAAAAACGAGTTGTTTAAATTTCAACTGTCATTCAATGCGTTATGTCAAGATGTTTAAAAATTATATTAAGATTGACAGTTTAAAATTGATGAGACGGTGGGTTGTCGGTAATATTGGAGATGCGCGTAGGAGATAAAGGACGGTGACTTAAAATTGGATGTGTTAACTATCCAATATAAAGTTCATGGACATAACAAGCTAGTGTTTTTTTGCCAGCTATTACCTGTTTTTGACACAAATCTAGTGTACCAGTTTGATAGACTGGCTCGCATTGTGTTTTTGATATGTTAGTAAGTGGGATAATTGGCTTGAGAAGGGATCTTGTTGAATAAGTTTTAATAGGTCGCAATTTGTGTATTAATTGTTTATGTTTAGTTTGATTATATAATGATGCTACGTTAGATTTTGACTTTATGTGACATTCACAATGTGCATCAATTATGAGATGATTAAATTACAGCAAAATGAATGTAAAATATTGTAATATGAAATATAGTTTTAGTGCAAGATAAAGAAGATGAGAGTTTCGGAAGATATCAAACCACAACGTCAAGTTGGAGATTGTTTATATGTTGTTGTGTTCATGGTGAGTATTAACTGAAGCACGAGCTTTATCTGACCGCGACGTTCCACTAACGACGCTATGCCACACAAAATCGATGGACGTGTTTTCTTTACTATACGTACAAACTGATAACCGCTCCCTTTACTTTTTCTTGAGGCAGCATTGACTTTTCTTCACTTCACTCAGACTTTACCTCTGTTTTACACAACTTCACTTCGCTTCTAACATACGTTTCTGTTACAACCTTTGTAATTACTTATCTTCGTAATATTCACTTTCATACTTAACAGCTTCTCATTGAACCACACGCCAATCTAACATTTGTAACTAAGGATCACCTTGATCTAACTATACTTACAATGATCACCATAATCTACTTAATATACACAACTACAATACACACCTTCACAATATACACAAATAATTTACAAGATATGATACACTTGCAACAAGGTTGCAAAGATACACACTAAGCTATAATACTCCTTCACTTGATGGAAGGAAGTATTCTTCTCTTGCACTTCAAGATCAAAGCTTGGATCACTTAGAAACAAAGCTTTATGATTAAATGATCAAAGGAATGAGAAAGTATAAACTGATTTAGAACAAAAAGAAAGAGTGTGATAAAGAAAAAGGGTGAGAAATAATGGGGAATAGATTTTTTTTTGTTTTTTTTTTTTAAATACTCCAGTATTTAATAGGCAAGCCGTGACAAAAAAAACATGTGGTTGGTCCTCTTAATTTTAAGGGGGCCGCCCTTTATAATTAAGGGGGTTGCCCAGCCCAGACGCTCCATTTTTTTTCTTTTTTGAGGGAGGTGTTTTCTGGAATATTTCTAGCCGTTTTTGGGTAGAAAATTTGAATTCAAAATATTTATTTGAATAAAACATTTCTTTTAAATCCAAATTTTTTTTTGTAAAAGATATAAAAATGTTTGTGACATTTTTATAAAGAATGTGAGGTTAACTAAAAATTCCTTTGATCATGAAAAGCATTAAGCATATGTTTATTTATATCTTTAAGTGATTAAATTTTCAAAATGAAAATTTACTACTAATTACTTGTTTACAAATAATTTTTCATTAATCGTTTTTACATTTTGTGATTATCAAAACGTAGAGAGATCGAAAAATATTAATAACGTTTTTAGGCATTATTTCTATCAACAATCTTCCCCTTTTTGATGATTACAAAATCTAAACTCATTAAATGTAAAATTATTTTTTAGCAAGTATTTAGTGAGTTTTATTTTCATTTCTCCCCCTTTTTGTAGAATCAAAAAGGCTTCATCGATGAATGTTAGTAAATCCGACATAATACATGCTCCCCTTTGATGTGTACTCCCCCTCGTTCGAGGGCACCAAGGAATCAAGCTATGATAACTTTGCTACAAAAACAAGTTAGAGGAACAACACCGATGTTTCTAACATATAGCAAAGAAAGGAAAAATGCAAGATATTAACCAAAAAAGATATGACACTTTAAAGCATAATACCAAAGATCATTCATTAATCATGGAAGTTGTGTATACAACACAATCATACATGCATAAAATAGAAATAATATGCTTGAAGCATATTAGTACAACATACATAAAAGTTAAACTACAAAGGTCCTGATATTTCTAAATTTCCATAGGAAACCATTGGACTTGCTTGCAAAAGGAGAGGGTTGGTCATTTATTTGAAAGCGAGAAAAAGTCAGCATGTATCATGCTTAGTTGGTTATTGGTGGAGAGTTTGGAGCGGAGGTGGTTGTTGAAGGGTAGTCTCGGTGAACTTGAGGTGGTGGTTATGGTCGAGTAAGAAGAAATTCAATCCAATTGATATCTTCACTTAAGGTTAGGATTTGTTTTTGGGTAAAGATGCAACAAGGGCAATATCCAACATGATTTTCAATTTGGTCTAAGTGGAGGGTGTGAGGCAAGCATGATGAGTAAGGAGATGTGGAAGTGTAACGTTGTGAGAGGTGCATGGCTAATAGGTTTTAAAGTTCTTGGAGTTGAGTAATGTCATTCATGATCATTTCTGTACTTAGAGATGGAGGAAGCAGAGGTTAAGTTTGGTTGTCACCATGAGGTGAGAGTGGATCTTGAGCATGAGTCATATTAGCTACATGTGTATTAATGAGTGAATGAGGAAGTGGAGGTTATGTGATTGATGTTTGAATGGAGTTTTAGGGTGTTATGGAAGGATGTCCAACATTAGTGTCACAAGAATTACCAAGTGGAAGTGAGTGAGATTGTAGAGAATCATGGTTTGTTTGAGTGGTATGAGAGTTCTTTCGAAATGGTTGATTGAGAGGAGATTGTGGTTTGTATATTTAAGTGGGTAAGTTAACATCATCCACATTTGATGTGTTACAAGAGTTCAACTTCTTTTTCCAAACGGGTCTTACGGATATTTTTGCAACTCTTGAAGGTTTGGATAAAGGTTTGTGAGGGGAAGACATTGGAGAAGGCAAGATGAGTGTGGATGTGTGGAGGATGAGGGTTGATTTATACTCAGAGAATTATGTAATTAAGGAAGGATGGACCATGGTTTGAAATCAATTAAAGGATGTTGGTGACATTCAGGAAATATAGTCTAGTCTAGGTTCTTTGAAAGAGGGTCAAACAAAAGCAGAAAGAAACAAGCTTCAAAAAAACATGCCTTTTATGTGGCCGTCCCCTTAATTGTATGGCCAGTCCCCTTTAATTTTAATGGACGGACAGAGCCCTTACTTGACATTTATCGAGAGGGGACCAGGCCACTTAAAAGACAATATGTTCAGTTTTATTTGATGTTGTTTCAAAAAATGGTAAATGAAGATGACTGTCTTTAGTCTGCTATAAATTGCAAGCAAAGTATACCTAATCTTTAAATGACACTAAAGCTAAACAACTTTAGACACGTAAAAGAGAAAAACATACAATTCCTAATTTTGTTTTTAACATAGTCAATCTAAGGGCCTAATACCAATAAGGACTTTGGGATTTTTAATCATCGCTGAAAGTCAATTGGTACAGTTTCTTTCAATATTATAATCATATTCATACATTGGCACAAGTAGTTTTATTACTCTTAATAGTTGTAATTCTCTTAAGATTTCATAAACAAACTTTATGTGTTGTAAACATACTTAAATGAGATTTGTGTTTGCATTTATAAACCTAGTGTGTGCATATTTGCAACAAATGTGGAGTAGTAATTATTTCGACTCTAAGAAAAGAAAACCTAAGAAATAATCCAAGTGCTCCTTGATTTAATGTTGCTCAATCAAAATTGTCAAAATATATATTAGATTATATATTTTGGCAACAAATGCGAGATCATTATGCATGATATGAAAATTGTTTTTGGCATATATCAACAATGTATGAAAATAGATTTTTCATGTTCTCTTAGTCGTGAGAAGGATTTTGTTAATATGTTTTTGGGACTTACGTATATATATATATATATATATATATATATATATATATATATATAAATATAAAATATATATATATATATATATATATATATATATATATATATATATATATATATATATAATTCTCCTTTGGATAAGTTCCTAATTTTTGATTTTGTGCAAAATAGAATCCTAGACTCAGATTTTAGAAAGAAAAATAAAATTTATTGGACACTGTTAGATGGCCGGTCCCCTTAATACGTGGTCGGTCCTTTTAATTATGGCAAATGATTTGCACACTCCACATTTTGACTTGTACACTCAAAATGTTTGTCTCTTGACATTTATACCCTTACATTAATTAGTGGAGTGTACAATTCAAGACATAAATGTGAAGGGTATAAATGGCATGACACAATAATTTGAGTGTGCAAATCAAATGATGGAGTGTGCAAACCACCTCCCAAAATTTTAAGGGGACCGCCCGTTAGGAATTAAGGGGGCCGCCCATCCGATGAAATTTTTTTTCCTAATTTTTCGATTTTGGCATTTTAATTTTGTTTACAGCTCATTGTTCTTATTTACTTTTAAGTACCCTATCAATCATTTATAGTAATGAGACTACTTAATAAGTGTTTTAATCAATTTGTTCCATCATTCCTAGACCTAGACGTAAGTAATTAAAAGGTTCACGTTTAAGGGGTTTAATT